>MUZC01000272.1:108890-130219 GCA_002072015.1 Radix auricularia
TATATATATATATATATATATATATATACATATATATATATATATCCACATATATATATGTCTATTGTCTATCTATAAATCTAATCTATATACAAACATATACATAGTCTTACGCGAGGCGCAATATGCCCATATCAGAATAAATACGTAATTCCGTGTAAAAAATTATAACTATTTATATCATTTATAATAATGTTCACCATAGTGGCAGATGAAGATGTTAGGACTCTCATTAACAAAGTCGCTTCTTCCTTTGATGGTGCAAAATCTGTGTCTGCCCTATTTGATGGTAACTATTTTTATTATTCTTATAAAAAAAATAATATTGATCTTGTATGTGTTAAAATATTTCAAAATTTAGTATTTTTTTGTGCTTTTAAATTTTAATTTAAATTGAATCTTTAAATTTTGAAAAATTGACCATTAATGAATTGATAATTTTGATTTAAGCGAACAATTTAAATTTAGATGTCATGGTTAACACTTATTTTACTTTTTTGTTCAAAATCTTCTTGACACTGTAATGTTTCCTTAATACGTCATCTGTTAACCAACTTCCGTACAAGACAAGTGTGTTGAGGTTATTTCATTTTTAGTGATTAGCGGGTCTGATTGATATTAACTGTGATAACTGGTATACACAAAACGGTATTGGCAAGGAATGACATTATCGGAAAGCAGTGTTCATTTAGTTTCTAACATTATAGAGGCTGAAAAGGTTTCAGTAAATTTTATCTCAATTTTTTAATGCAGAAATTCATGAGAATAGCTGAAGTAAATTTCTGTTTTTCAAAACAGACTAAAAAAAACAACAACAAAATACACAAACTAATTGTGTAAGAAGACAATAAATTTAAGCTTTATTTATGAACTAATACTAATAACAGTAGACGTTTCGGCTTATGCCTTAATCAGTACAATACATGCAGTCCCATTCTGTATGATATAAAACTCTGAATCAGACTCCATTACATCCATTACCTTAATACGCTTTTCGTTTTCTTTGATAACTAAGCAAAGTGTTAGAGCCATGGTAGGCAACTTTTATCAATATTTTGAACATTTCCGTCAGTCAATAGTTTAAAACCAAAATGTTTGTCTAGAAAATTTAATTTTAACTATCGGCCGATATTAAAAAAAACAACACTTTTTGACTGCCAATAATTAATAAGTTATGGGTTTATTAATCGTTAAAAATATTTTAATAGATAATATTTATTATTCGTCGAGAAATTTATCGTTAATTTTGTAGCAATAATTTCTTGTATACTTTTAAAAATTTCCAATTGTGATTTAAATTTGTTTTCATTTTATGTAAAGATTCTTTAAATTTTGAGAAAACTAAGCTGGAATCAGCTGTCAAATTGTGGAGTGGACTTGCAGAGAAAGGAAAACAACTGGTCGGTAAGTCTTATGATCAATTTACGCATTACAAATTTTCTTAGTATGTTCTTTTTTAAAGGGAATTTCATTTTAAAAAAATGTTTATGCAACCGTATAGATCTAAGTGTAAACATTATTAATTTAATCTATTTTGACTTTCTTCGTGGCATATTAAAGAAAAAACTGTCTTTTAAGCTATTTAAAGAGAAGACTTGAAATATTTTTAAACGTAGGCCTATTTGTCCTCGTGTTTCTTTTTGTATTGATTCACCTTTTTAGTTCTATTATCTTTTGTTTCTTAAAGATGGTAATTATTTAAAAAACAATTCTTTGTGTTCCAAAAGTAAAGTTTACTTTATAAAGTTTAGCATCATTATTAATGAAAATGCTTATCCTTCAGAAAAATTGTAGACATATCCTAATTTTCTTGAAATTAATTAAGTCAAGTCGGAAATTTCGTGACCTGTTTTCATGAGAAGGAGGCATACAATATATGGGTTAAAAAAACAATAAACTTTCTTTAATTCATTTTTCACTAACTTTCAAATAGACATTTATAAACTGTGTCATTTCATGTTACTTTTTTTTCTTTTAAACAGCCCAAGGGCAACCTGATGACATTGTGCTGGCAGCTGTTTCTAAAACAGCCAAAACAATCTTGGTAGTAATAAAAAATATTGGTATGTTAAATAACATTGTGCTTTATTGAATATTCTGAGAATGCCTCGGCTTTTCTTAGTTTCTTTACATGTCATATTCAAAAATATTTTTGTTCTATATATGTTGTCAAATAATATATTGCAGTACTAAACACAAACCATTGATATGCTTATGAAGCAATAATATTCTGTATAGAAGGAGCGTCTGTAACTGATAAGATATTGATTGGTATACTTTTATTTTTTTTTACTCATAACATTTTATTTCATACAATTTACAACTACTAAAGTTGCGTGATGTTTTGAAATTTAAAATCTTTCTTTTACTTCGGTCAAATTTTAATAAATTAAGAAGTGTTATTAAAAATTGTCATACAATTTTTATAAACAATCGATTTATTTTCAAATTTATTATTGCATGGAATATTTCAGTTTATCATCTAAAATGTTTCACATTTGTTCCAAAGTAATTCTATTAAGTCATTATCGCCAACAGTAAACTTTTTAATTCGGTTCCGTTTGAACTTACTTTTAATATCTGTCCGTTGTACAATGTATCAACACGTTCTACTCTTAAAATCCACAGATGAATTAACACCCTTTATAAGCAGTCAATTAAAATTTGCGGTGACTTAACTCTGAAATCTCTCATTTATTTTATTGGTTATGTAAAATGCAGCTCGTTTATTAAAATTCGCGGTCTTCATCATATTTTAAAAATTTAAAAAGCTTAAAAGCTATTCAAAAATGAATAGGCTTTTAATGTCCTATGTTTAGTAAAATTTGGTAATTAAATAATATGTTTTAGAACTTTAATTTTTATTTATTCTTTAATCATAAGTGCCTTTATGTACATACTAACATACCTACATACATACACACCTACATACATATAAACATACATACATTCATACGTATAAAATGTATACATAAAAACATACATATATACATACATTCATAAACACATACAGGTTTGTTCCATCTATGTTGGTTAATGTGCCAAGCATAAAATCTTGTGTGCAAATTTTCACATCATCCATTTTTGTGTGCAATATTTACAAAATTTGCTGAACGATCATCTCAACTGTTGCGTTGTTCCGAGTCGATATTTTACCGGCTGCGCAGCCTCACAGCCTAAAGGGAACATTGACATACATAAAGACATAAATTTATACATAATAAATACATTGATACATACAAACAAAAATGTCTAATATATGCATTTTTCCCCAAATTTATCTGCCTAACTTCAAGCAAAATAATTATTGATTTCTCAATAATGTTTTATTATATTTTTCTTTTTTTAATTGAGGGGTTAAAATCATTTGAATTGAAATTATTTTTTGCACATGAAATTCAGCGATGTGAGCTTTAATCTTTTACATAGCATTCAGTTAATGTTATGGGAAAAAAATTATTGTACAGTCGGAATAAAAATCTTTATAAGTGATTCTATAAAATATATTCATCATAAATCACGTAACGCATGTTTTATTTTCTGAAAAAGTCATATATCTACTAGTGAACAAAATGGGGGTGAGACTACAATGAGGCCTATGAATAAGTAAATGCAAACATTCGCTGTTTTGTTACGTCCTGTCAGGCTAACCCTTCTTTACTAGCATTTCTTTTAAAAATTAAAAAATTCGCAACACTAATTTGTTTATCCTTTATCAAAATTTTTGTAAAAAATATATTTTCTATTTTTATGCAATTTGTAAACATTAATGTAAATATATCATAAATTTATAAAATATAAACATTTAAAGAAAATCCTTAATTCCTATACCTTTGTTCAAAATAAGCTTCATATGATTTATTTGACAGATGAAATAATACCGAAAATAGACAAGGATCAGAATCTAGGTGAGTTACATTTACAATTCAGATTTTAAAGAGAAACTATAGGCACCAAATAGTTTTTAAATTTAATTTTTAAAAATCTTTTGCCACTTTTAGTTATGTAGTCAATCTATTTGAGAACGAGGGTATTTTATTTAAATTAATTCCTTTTAAACCAGATAACGAAAAAACGAGACGTTGACAAACAAACTAATGCTTGATGAAAATACTTGATGAAGAATTAATATGAATCTATGTGTTGTTTGATAGAGACTATTTTTTGTTCATATTTTAAATATTTTTCTTTAATTTTAGTTAGTATTTACTTTAGGATTTTCAGAGACATTAAATGAACAGTTTGTGTTTCGAAAAAAAGTGAAGGGAAACTATTGAAAATTTCGTAGTCGAAACAATGGTGACACATTTTTAATTTAATTAAATGACTTTTGTGATGGCAGTGCATTTTTTAAATAAGCAATCTGGAAATGTCTTTTAAATCTAATTAAATGAGATACAGGTTACCATACAATGGTTGAGTGCTTAGATATGAAATATAGGTATAAATAAGTATAAAATTATACTTACAATAATTTAAAGCATGAATTCACGTTGTAGAAAAACACATATAAGCTTTTTGATGAGCATTACACTCAATGATAAACAGTGTTGCGAGATCTAACTGCAAGATTTTCCCAGGCAGGAGTAAAAAAATTCCCATATTGGGCTAAAAATTCCCACATGCCTTAAAAACTTGGGAAACAACCTGAAAAATGGCAACTTCAATTAAATGCTTTCGCATTCATTTAATGACTTTGGCCTTCCAAATTAAATAATAATGAATAATTATGCATTTTTAAGACGATTTTTAATAGAGCACTTGCAATTTTTATTTAATCTATAAGTTTTTATGTAACAACTTGGCTACAAAGCCAAAATATAGATTATACTTTTAAATTTTAACAATAAGCAGTTTAAAAAAAAGTTATTTGGATACTCTTGTAAATTAAATTTGTCTGTGATTGTTAAAAATATTTTTTTTTTTAAAATGAATGCTTTGAAATTTATTAATAATGAATCCATCATACGTGATTACATAGATTGTTATATATTTCAGAGTATTAATGATTTGGTTCTTTATACGTAACAAACATTTTATGATGATTCGGGCTCAGTCAGACTAATTAATTATATTATTTAATAGTGATACATTTACACAATCTGACTGTAAACAGTCTACTGTCAGTGACAATGTTGGGAAAAACCTAGCCAAAACGTCAGGAAAAAAAACCTAGATCCAAAATAAAAATAAAAAACCTAGACACGCTAAAAATAAACAAATATGACGTCAAAGAGCCTCCCACAAACACACAAAAAAGTATTTCTTATTTGAAAATGAGCGTGTTTCAAATGATTCTTTTTATTTTCATTCAAGAATGTATTTTATTTTTTTTTTAAATTGTCAATCTAAAAAATTCCCATATTTTAGGCAAAATCTTTAAAAATTCCCTAATTCCCATTTTTAAAAATTTGACTTAAAAATTCCCACGATTCGGGAAATTTCTCGCGACTTCGCAACACTGATGATAACAAGCGAAGAAATTATAATAATACACATTACAGTGAACAATTTAAATTAATGATAAAATTTAATACGGCTTATATTTGTTAGGCACACTTTTAATTGTTTTTGAAAACGTTTTTTAAGGAAATTAGAATGTTAATTTCTAATTTTCAATTTCGTCCAGAATTCTAATTTATTACTCACACAAAAAAGTTTTATCGATAAGTGTTTACTGCAGTATTTTTGGTAACTAATTGTTGCCTTATGAATTGCTCTTTTTTAAATTTAAAATTCCATGTTAAAAATATTCAATTCAGGAATGATTGGCGCAACCGAGGTAATTATTTTTTTACTTTCTATTGATATTAATTGGTCACTGAGCCAATAAATCCATTATTACCAAAATGCTTTATGTTTTAAAAATATTTTATAATGTTATCAATACCATTTGAAACTTTGGCTGCTTGGCGAAATGACGATTAACGATAATACTTGATTCCATATTACTTTATGACCCATATTAAAATACAATTTGAATTAATCTCCTCAATCAACCCATTGGTTACATGTGACAACTATTTAATTTTCCATATGATAAATTTGTAATAGTAGGTTTCAATAGCTTCAAACATTTAAAAGGGGTTTAAAGATGACTTAAATTTAAATTAAAGTTGGTAACAATGGTTTTTGTGGTTTAATTGTAATAACTAAATAATTTTTTTTCTGTGTTAGTATTATTCTCTTTATTCTTGGATCTTGTGATCTATGCTGTATATTATTATTTTAAAAACAACAACTTTTTTTCATCCTTTTTTATGATAAGATGATTTACTAAATTTACCCTATTATGTATCAAATATTATTTAAATATTGATCTTATTATTGGTTAATTTTTGGCTAACCTAAAATGTTATTTAAAATATTAAGTAAATTTTGGACTTAATAAAATTGGGAGAGTTTTTAAATTTTACAACGTTTTTGGTCATAAAACAAACGTAATATTATTATTTATAATCAATTAATTGAGTATATTTCGTAACATTCTGGAAAAAACAGTGATTTCACTTTTTTGTCACCAGATTTTATATGAGTTTTCAAAGGGATAAAATGCAAATAATTTTCCTGTTTTAGGGGAGTTATTTGTTATTTGGGCAAAAGTCAAGATATTGAATGGGAAGAAACAAAGACCTGTCTTTAAATTCTAATGAGTTATGGTTATGGCAATTTAATTTCTTAGTAATATATATGTTAATTTTAAAAATACTTACGGGAAGCAATTAGTCTATACACGTTTCTGTAATGAATTTGAAATATGAAATTAATCAAAGTAACTACAACTTTCGAGGCAATACCAACTTATCTTAAAATTTATTTTATCATAAAAGAAGGCTGACAATAATAGTAAACTAGATTGTTTGTACTGGAGAAACTTAACCATATTTAATTTCAGAATTCAACTTAAATGCACTGTGCCTTTTACACTTACACAATAGTATCCTTCTACTTTAGTTATACTTTCTTTAAACTCACTAAATCTTTATTCATGTCATATATCAATGGGTTTCAAGTTCGCATTTTCGTATCCGAACAAAATAAAATGTTGCTGCTTCAAACTGGTTTTGCAAAGTTCAATGATTTGTTATGGTATTTTAATGAATTTTTTTTTCATTTAAAAGATAACAACACGAAACAAACACTATCCCAACCCCATAAAAATTATTTTTTTGAAAAGTAAACAGAAAAAATTACTCCCCTCCCTAATTAACAATAAAAAATATGAATAAATCATATGCTGTGAAAAGTTTCTGTAATACAAAAATGTTAGTTTCAATATTATATAAGATTTAAAACAAAATAATTTAAATTATTGTTTCCATAACATTTATCCTTTAATTGTAAATTATATATGGCGATTCACTTGTAATAGGAGAAAATATTCTTTCCGTTAAAATTAATGATTTCAATTGCATGCATTTTAATTGTTTTTAATTTTACATTACAAAAGACTTTAAAAATCCTAGTTACAATTTTAAGAAGCTTAAAATGTATGCTAAATATTTTATTAATTACTTAAATATTTTTTTCAAATCTTCTAGAATATTACAAAAGCATGAAATGATTACCATTGAAACGTTTTAATTTCATTTCAATGCATTACCAGGTACGTTAATACTTACTATTTTAATTTTATTTTCAGGGACCTCTGAGAAAAAGTAAGTTACATAAGTTATGCAACCAATTATTTAATGCTAAAGATATTTAAACTGCATTTATAAATGCCGTACATTTTATTTAATTATATAAAACAATTGAAAGAAATAACAATATTTTAAGAATACTTTTAAAAAATTCTTTCGTATTTTCATATTAAACATTAAAACATTTTTCTTTCTTTAACAGAACGTTGGGGCCTAAGTTTTGGTTTGAATTTCTCTATTGGCTGGTAAATGAAATTCGTCGCAATGTCCGAAACTGACCTCAGGAAAATTAAATAAGAAAAAAAGGAATTTTATGAAAATATAGAAGTAAATAATAAATGAAATTTACATTTGTTTAAAGTGTTTTATTTGAATATCAACGACAAACCATTTACAATTATAAATCTAGCATTTTTGCAGTCAATTTGTTTACACAAAACTGTGCATACGTTTATTTCAAAAATCCTTTAAATCTCGAGATACAAAATTAATTCTTTCTGGGTTGACCTTTGTATTTTCTATTTTTGCTATCTTCAACTAAGTTTTACATGGAAAAACCACAAAAACTAAACATATTATGGAAAACGATGCAAACACCTTGAACTCTTCATCTTTAAAAGTGAACAGTATAAATCATTCATAAAATTATGAAAGAAGAAAGTATAACAAAAATAATATGGATAATATTGAGTGATGCTTAATGACACTTAAACTGTATGAAAAAAAAATCATGATCTAAAAAAACTTTCCTTAAATAAATTCGAAATAAAAACGTATATTTAGTAAAATCTAAATTTAAAATACTTAATATATAACACATAAACTTATGTAACTATTTACTTTGCTTTTAATTTATACTAGATGCGACTCGCGGCATAGCATACACCGTAAAATTTCAAAGATAGTGCAAAGATTGCTGTGAACGTTTCGGGGGGGGGGGGGTTGTTTGGGGTGTGGGGTTACATACTCTGTATTTTTCGTCGCACTGCGGTTAGCACTGATTCCGCACCCTGCAGCTCTCTAGCTTTCCATAATTCTTCATGCTTATTTGTACTTGTCTTGTGCTTTTCTGTTGAATTATATATAGCGATATTTTTGCGTTTTCTTTTTTAGCGCATTTTCGAGATGTCGAAATCGCTATTGCACCCGTTTTGTCCGTCCGTCCGTCCGTCCGTCCGTCATCACCCTTGATCTCAGCATCCATAAGTCCTAGACTCATGAGGTATATATGTTTTTTGTATGCCCTCACCTGCCATTTGTGCATCAAAACTCAGTTACTCGATCCGTTAAAAAACCCCGTTAAAACTACCAAAAAATATTTCGAATCGAGAGGTAACACTAGCGCAGGGAACGGCCGCCATTGCCGGAAGTCGAATGCATAATCCTTCAAACATTGAAGAGTGGTGCGAAAGGGTGCAAAAGAATTAGTTTTTTTTTTTAGTTGACGTCATTAGAATATGTGTAAAAGTTTAGAGAGTTTTACGTCATCATTTGTGGTGACTTCTAGTTGGATTAAAGAGAAAATATTTTTTTTTAAATGTAAAGAAATGAATTTTAAATAAAAAAAAAAAGTCAGGTATATTCATTACACAAGAAAATTCATAAAAATATGTCTAAAATCTAAACACAATTACTGATAACTACATAATGCTGATATCTAACATAAGTACTGATACATAATACGAAAATGCGCTAACACGTCCTGAATTCCAATAGGTACCAGGCTTAACATGATTTTGTTTTGTCACTGTTCATTTTCTACGCCTCATTTCTGTGCCATGTTACAGCCATGAAACTACGCATTCACCGATAGCTCACGAAAATTTAAATACTTTAGGACACCAAACTAACCACACAGTAAAAAAAAAGGGTGTATGATATGAACGAACAGACAGCTTTGACACAGCAATTGGGCTGGAATTATCCAATATGAAAGCTTGTAATGGCGTAACGTGATGTCTAGTTTTGTCAGCTGCGTGTTATTTTGTATCTTGGATTTTTTTCTCATAATTGGGAAAGAAAAAAAAAAGATGACTTTCGTATCCTGAACTTTTCGTATCTTTAAGCATTCGTATCTCGATGAACCACTGTACTTAATTTTTAACGAATTATTATTTTACTGCAGGATGTGTTTAGGCTACATAAATTTACACATTTTTTTTTCAAATATTTAAAAAAATATATAAACATAATTATTTAATTATTTTTTTTAATTGACGCACTAAATTTCTTTTTTCATTTCGGTAATTTGATTTTTAATGAGAATCTACAAATCTATACTAATAAAAGCGAAAGTCCTAACTGACTAAAAAATCAATAATTCTCAAACTTCCTGTGTAGGTAAAACCTAAGGAAGTTCTTGGGTACTACGTCACGACGAAAACTGGCTAAAAAGATTTGTAGAATTTCCGCTTCTGTGGGATTGGGGCCCCAATTTGTTTACTTATTTAGGCTATTTAAAAAATGCAAATCACTAATTCTCCTATTTCCCGAGTAAGTAGAAGCAAGAGGCTTTAGAACGTTGTTGAGTTCGCTTCCACGATGGCAACAGGCGCAAAAAAGATTTAAATTTTACTTACTATTGGCCGGGTCCAAATGTTTTTCTCCTTATAATCGCTATATATTTTTCCGTGTAGTTAAAAATATAAATGTAGCTTGTTTTAATGAAATATATTAACATTGAAAATCACTAATTCTCCAATTTTCCGGGTAGGTAGAAGCATGAAATATTTTGGGAGTTGTTAAGTGCATTCTGACGACAAAAATTGAGAAAAAGAATTTTAAATTTCCCATTCATGATGTGCCGGTGTCCCAAACAAGTTTTTACCTTTTATGACCTAAAGGATATTACTCATCGATAGTAGAAATAAAATGTGTGTGAAGGGGGTGGACACAAAAATATGGTAACAGCGTGAGTGAACGTAGGGGAGACCGCCGAAGCATTGATAATTATTTTGGACATCGCGACAATTTTAGCATCGCCACCTTATACTCCTGTTGTGTATATATTCTGAGCGTATTGTTGAGAGTGTATGTCTAAGTTTTCATCACTGAGAACTAATCGAATACTGTAAGGCCAAAGTCGAAAAAATCCAATTAACTAAAAGTGAGGAAAGAATCAGTATTAGCCGCCTACAATCTGATGGAAGTATTAAAAAAGCGAAAATTAAATGAGAAAAATCCGGAACTACAAGGGTATAGTCAGGACACTGTACGTCAAATACGACAGAACACTAATTACCACCTTATGAAAAATCTAGGATACGACGAGGACAAAGACATAGATGAATTTATTGTTAAATTCGAACACATAGCGACACAGGTCAAAATACCTAGGGAAGAGTGTGTTCCAGAGCTACAGAATAGAATGACAAGGAATTTCCAATCATTTTCTATGACTGAAGACATTAGACTAAAACAAGTATACTATGATTCCGTGAAAATATTACTACTCAAACATGCTGGATAAAATGCTGAGAAGTACAGAGCTTTGTGGAATACAACAATACCAGTTGATGATGACTTTAGAGCCTTCCACTCAAACCTTGTTCGTACTTTGAACTTTTGAAGGTTTGAAAGTCATTGTTTGTCTGGACAGATTATTATCCAATATGAATACTTAGAAAGTAATGACAGTTTTACTTTTAAATCCCCAAGACTGCGAGGAGGTGTTGTCACACATCGACAGTATTAAAGCTTCATCAGAGCAGGTCAGGTTGTCAAAAAATATCTCGTTAACTTTTAAGGACGGAAATGCCGATACCAGGGTATGGAAGTCATTGTTGAGCCTTTTCAAAATATCGCCATTGATATTTAAAGACCACTCCAAATAAGTAGAAACAAAAAATATATATATACTAACTAGCCACTACCCATTAAAATTTGTAAATACTCAAGACATTCACAAAGCTATGTTAAACATATTTGCTAGGATAGGGTTCCCCTGAAATCATCTTATCTGATAACGATCCACAGTTCTCGTCTGATCTATATGATAAAGTCTGAGAACTTTTCATTATTAATGTCCAAAGGGCATTTATTTATCATCCACAATCCAACGGAATGGTTAAACGATTTAACGGAACACTAAAGCAAATGTTAATGAAAGTTTCAAATGAAGAGCCAGAAAACTGGTATAGATTTTTGCTGGCTATTTTCTTTGTGTATAGGGAGGTCCCCAATGAGACAACCTCATTCTCTCTTTATGAGTTAATGTTTGGGAGGAAATTTAGAGGTCCTATGGCCATTATAAAAAACATTAATGACAAAAGAAGGCCTGACAGAAGGAAATAAAACCAGCTACCAATATGTAATTAACCTCAAAGATCAACTACAAACAGTGTTGGCTACGACTCAAGCCAACGTCAGTTTAAGACTTAACTAAATCAACGTTACTTTGATAGAAAGACAGTTTCTAAAGACATAAATGTAGGAGTTCTTATTCTGGTATTAAAACATTAATAGGGAAATAAATGAACCTTAAATTATGAAGGTCAATTAAAAGTTAAAAAAAAGAAGTTATCTAAGCTCAACATCACAATAAAAAAAAGGGACGTAAACATAAAGTGTATCACCTGAACAGAATAACTGAATTAGCTGACCGTGAAGACAATATAAGACATGGAGCGGTGGCAGCTATAATTACAGAAGACACGGAAGAGTTTAATGATGATGATAAGTATATGACCCTTCCTACAGTTGACGTTGACGACCACACTCAAATATACATTAATAAAAAACTCAATGATAACCAACAAGAGAGTCTAAGAAATCTGATACAAGAGTTCAAACAAGTCATTTGAGATATTCCTTGCAGAACTACCGAGAGGTCACATAAAATAGAATTGCTAAACACAAACCAATCGCTTTGAAACCGTACATAATTTCACTCCACATGGTGGATGTACTAAAAGAAGAAATTCAGAAAATGCTAGATTAAGGTATAATAGAAGAGGCAAAATGATCACATTCCTCCCCCATTGTATTGGTTAAGAAATAGGATGACTCTGATCGAAAATGTGTTGATTATAGAAAGCTTAACGCTGTAACAGAACAGTTGAAGTTATGCCTAACACATAAAATCTTTTATTACAGGTAAATGGGGCATGGTTGTACCATTATAAATATATGCCGTTTCAATTAAAAAAGGCCCCAGCTACATTTAATAATATTATTTTAAAAAATTATTTGCGGGAACAACAAATGTGATCACTTACTATGGACGATATCTTTATCTACACAGAAGACTGGGAAACACTGTTACTGTTACTTCGAAAAGTCTTTACAAATTTAAAAGAAGCTGGATTTTTTTCTATTATGTTTGTAAATGTATGACAATTAGATTGAGAAAGACACGAAAGTGTGTATGCTCTATATTTTTAGATTTACATTATTTAACATATTATTGTAATCAATTTTATTATTATTTGTATTATGATTATCAATTTTAAATCATTTACTTTTATAAGTTTATTTCTGTAAGTTTAATGAATTGGGATTCTGCAACTCGCCTACCTATAGTTATAGTGACCGAATGAAACATAAAAGGAAAGAAGGGGGATATGTCGAGATAATAATCCCTGACTATGCGGCACTGAGGGTGAGAAAGGGGGAGGGGAGTGTAAGGTGTGATCAGAGAGAGAATAGGGTGAAAACGGGGGTCAGGTCTAAGTCAGTTACAGTTGGGCATTCAGTGTGGAGTATTCTTAGCTAAGTTTGTTAGTAAAATCCTCGCTCTGATAAACTATTTTTAATTAACAGTGAACTACATGTATGTCATTGTGACTATGTCATTTTTCACAACCCCCATAGCAGGGCCGGCTTTAGGGAATCGGAGGCCCTAGGCGAAGTGAATTTGGTGGTCCTAAATGTGATAGAAAAATAAAAATGTAAATAATAAAATTACACAATTTAATAAAAACTACCTGCATTTATATCTAAATCAACAGTTTACTGATACTTATACAACCATAGTCGTACAGCTGTCATAAACCAGGGTTCGTGAAACTATGGCTTGCGAGCAAGATGTGGCTCTTTTGATGGCTGCATCTGTCTTGCACACCAACGTTCGATTGTATTTTGTTTCTTCAGTAGTCTTTAATCTAAATATCTATTACATATAAAAAATAATCTAAATAACCTAAATGTAAAAGTATAAGGGTCTGGAAAAACAGTCTTGTCCCTGCAACAAGCAGTGCTTACATTTGAAATTCAAGCTAGAACTCTCCATCGGCGACATTGAAACAGGCTTACTATACTTTGAAAAACTGGGGGCGTTCAAAGAAACGTGTACATCAAGTGATTCTGCGTCTTAATATTCAGCAGCTAGCAGGCTCAACGTTTAATCTCATGCAGTCATTTAAAGCGCGGTTTGAAGAAATTCGCAAACGCACTCGTCTTTTTGAGTTCATCACCCATGCATCCACACGAATTTGCAGCGGACAGCACTGACCTGAGTTGCATTCCCAGTATTTCTCATATTTAAAAACATTAAGACTAACCAGCGATCACGTTTCATGGATGGAAGTCTCAACGCCTGCATGACGCTTAACCTCACCGCGTATCAAAAATGCTGACTAAAAGCCAACAGCAAAGCCGTGCAGCACCATAAGTTTCATGAACAGCAACGGAATAACAATGATATTAAAAATAATTCAGAGATATAAATCTGGTACTTTTAGTGTTGAAATTACACAAAATGCGCAGATTTACTTTAATTTTTAGTTTTAAACATAACTTATGGCTCTCACAGAATTAGTTTTCAAAATATTTTGTGTCCATTGCCGACCATGGCTCTCTCAGACAAAAAGTTTCCCGAGCCCTGTCATAGACCTTCAAGGAATTTAGGTTTTCGTGCTTTGATGACAGCACAGCCTGCAATAAATTGTGAATAATCCAGAGACTAGGCGATATCTCGTTCAATAGATATCATTACAAGACTGTTCAGGCGTTTTAGCGTCAAAGTCGTTCTCAAATAGTTCTAAAAAATATTTAAATAAAAGTAATTTCAACTTGAAAAAATTTGTTTGTTGCATATAATACTAATCGTAATGTTCAATGCTATACGAAGAGCATCGATTAATTGCATCTTTAAATGATCTTTATAATGCGATTGGCTCAAGTTCTAAAAATATCGACTATTTCATAAATTGTAAGTATTTAGGAAATAACATAAAACAATAGCACATATGATTAAACAAAAAAAAAAAAAAAAAAAAACAACAACAACAACAAAACATAGCCATGCAAGACCACTGAAATATTTTTAAATTTGTGTTTAGATGTTGTTGATAAGCTCTGAAACCAAGAACAATTGTATGCTTTGAGAAATCAGTGAAGTTTAATTTTAATTTCGTCAAATAATTTTATTGGCACAAAATTTCTACATCCAAATCCATGCTTAGAGTCGATTTTTTTTTAATATAAATATTTTTGCAACTTACAAGATAAGAAAATGTGACAATTTGTGACTGAGGGAGGGGGATGTCCGACATTTATGACAGTGGGGAGGGTTTGCTAAAAATGGTCAAAAATAGCGAGACGTGCTTTATGGATGGCCAAAAACATTATTTAGTATATAAATGTTAAATGTTTACAACTTAGAACATTTGACATTGAATTTAGCAGTTGTATATTTAGCGTAAATTTTGTTTATACATTTGTGAATCTTGTGAAAATGTATCTGGACAGATGAATTTAGATTTTAAAATATTATATTTTAATGATTTTGAAATGCGCTTTTTAAAAATTATCAGCGTGTAAAGGTATTGCACTGATTATTTTTTTTTTTGGGGGGGAGGGGGTCTGGTAGTTTTGACATTGGTCGTAGTTCGCTCTTTAAATATTTTCTGTCTTTGTTATGCCCCAACTGATCGGAGGCCCTAGGCGGCTGCCTAGTTTGCCTATGCATGAAGCCGGCCCTGCCAATAGACAACGACGCCACACAGACAACGATCTGTGACACTTGAAAATCACTTATTCTCTAATTTCCCCGCTTCTCTGTAGTTCCTTTTTTCTCATTCAAAAAACGGATACTTCTATACTAATAAAAGGGAAAGCCCTCACTGACTGACTGACTGACGGATTCATCACTAATTCTCCAACTTCCCGTGTAGGTAGAAGCAGGAAACTTTAGGAAGTTATTAGGTACCCTCTAACTACGAAAATTGGCGAAAAAGATTTTAAAAAATCTTGCTTATGTGGGGCGAGGGCCAAAAAACAGTATTTTACTATATCACTAATTAATCAAATTTCCGTGTAGGTAGAATCATAAAACTTTGGGAAGTTGATAGGTACACTCTTGCCACAAAAAAAGGCGAAAAAGAATTTTAAATTCACACTCATTGGGCCGGGGCCCCAAACACATTGTTTCCCTAATAGGAGCTATATACAAATTAAAAATCACTAATTCTCCTATTTTAAGATTAGGTAGAAGCATGAAACTTTGGGAAATTGTTGGGTACTCTCTTACGACGAAAATTGGGCGAAAAATAATTTTCAAATGCACACGCTTGGGGGCCGAGGCCCCAAAAACTTTTTTCCTTCTATATAGATTTTTTGATTTTCAATTAGTATATAGCAATTGAAAATCAATAATTCTTCTATTTCCCGTGTAGGTACAAGCTTGAAACTTTTGAAATGTTTTGAGTACATGCTTCCGACGATAATTGGCAAAAGAGAATATTAAATTTCCCAATCACGGGGGCTGGGGCCCCGTAAACGATTTTTTCCTTATATGATCTATATAAAAATTGAAAATCACCAATTCTCCTATTTCCCGAGTAGGTTGACTCATCAAACGTTGCGGAATTGATAAATACACTTTCACGATTCTAGCAGGTGAAGTAATTTTTAAAATATCTTTTACTGAGGGCCGGGGCAAAAATTTAAAATTTAAAATCACTAATGCTCCCATTCCCAATGTAGGTAGGAGCATGAAACTTTAGGAAGTTGTTGAGTACAATCTCCCGATGATAATTGGCGAAAGAGAACGTAAAATTCCCACTCATGGGGGTACGGGGGCCCAAAAATAATGGGCCCCCCAATTTTTTTTTCTTATATCAGCTATTTACAAAATGACAATCATTAATTCTCCTATTTCCCGTATGGTTAAAAGCATGAAACTTTGGAAATTTTTTAAGTACATGCTTCCGATGATAATTGGCAAAGAGAATTTTAAATTTCCCACTCATCGGGGCCAGGGCACCAAAAATTTTGTTTCCCCATAATATGAGCTACTTACAAAATGCAAATCATTAATTCTCCTATTTCCCGTATAGTTAGAAGCATGAAACTTTGTAAATTTTTTGAGTACATGCTTCTTATTAAAATTGGCAAAAGAGAATTTTAAATTTCCAACTAATGGACATTTTTTTTAGTGGGAGACTATATTTTAATATGACATCGTCTCTGTAATTTCAATAGACATGCCTATTCTTTTCTTAAATTAGAATGAGATTTTTACAAAGATTTGGGTTCTTTAATCTCTATCTATCTATCTATCTATCTATCTATCTATCTATCTATCTATCTATCTATCTATCTATCTATCTATCTATCTATCTGTCTTTGTCTATCTGTTTATCCGTCTATCTGTCTGTCTATCTGTCTGTCTGTTTGTCTGTCTGTCTGTCTATATATATAAATATATATACATATATATATAATAGTCCAAGTCACTGGATGGATGTGGAACGCTGAGGAACGATGTACAACAGTCTATAGCAGTTGAATAATCGTGCGGTGTGTTGGGTACCTCCCCACCTCAATTTTAGAACCTCTACATAGTTGAGATCCGTTGAGGTTAGGGGTAGGTCCATCAACGCAACAGGGACGCTGTCCTTGAGATGGACAATCATCCATGATGGACCATGGAATATTCCATAGTATTACTATAGGTTAGTACGTGGAAGTTGGCCGAACGTTCTCGAAGCCATGCATGTCAGTGCGGTAACAGTTGGTACACGCCACTGACCAATCAGATGAGAACGGTCCGCTGACCCACGCGAGGGTATGGGTCTTTATAAACGGTAGCCAAACCTTACACCAGCCTCTATCTCAGAAATTCGTAGTACACCAGGTCTGCGGTGTGACGGGCGAATAATAGTTGGGCCTAGCTGAAAGTTTGTTTCAGCTAGTTAGTGGAAGTTTGAAGTAGTAGAAGTTAGTGGCAGTACGTAGTTATTACTAGTCAGTACTTAGTACTAGTAAGTTGGGGAGCCAGTGGTGTGGCGAGAGACCATTGGGCTACCATTTCAGACAGGAGATCTGGAACGAAGAAGGGGACGAGGTGGCCTTACCTTGACACGTGCGAACCCTTGCAGTCAGTGACCAGTGCGGAAGGAGCCGACTGCCAATCATACTGACCACTGACCACGGGACAGGACTGCGCTACGCCTGATTGGCCAGACCGGAGCATAGCAGTTCAACCTGTCCTTTGGCCACGCCCATTCCATGAGGGAAGTCGGGCATAGTAACGAGCTAGTTTATCATTGTTAGAGACGTAGATATCTTAATCTAGTATATGTTTAGTTACTAAGGTACCATGTATATATCTATGTATATAATATATTAAACATTTTATCTCTATTATTTTATGTATACAGAGGCTTCTGTTTATTATTTGTATGGTCTTAATATAGTATAGAATCGTTAGTGAAAAACCCTAGACATAACATTCAACATTAGGGGCTCTGCGTTTGTGCGAGCTCACCTAGTATTCAACACGGTGATCAGCGCTGTAAAAATATTTAATACTAGCGATTTCCCCGCGCGTTGCTGCGGGAAGTTGGAGAATTAGTGATGAGTGAGTGAGTGCATAAAAAAACTATATTTGGGTCCCCAGTGCCTAGCAAAGGATATTTTAAGAATTATTTCACCTGCTGCCATCATGGAAGTGTATTCAACAAACCCCCAAATTTACATAAGTTTACCTATTTAGGAAATAGGAAAAATACTGCTTTTCAATTTTTAAATAGCACATATTAGGAACAAACATGTTTTTGAGGCCCCAGCCCCAATGAGTGTGGATTTTTAAATTATATTACCCCACTTTTCGTCGTGAGAGGGTACCCAACAACTTCCAAAAGTTTTATGCTTCTACCTGCATGGGAAGGGAGAAATATTATTTTTACTTTTTATATAGTTAATATTACGAAAAAAAAACTACATTTAGGCCCCCCAGTCTACAGTAAGGGATATTTTTAATAATTATTCACCTGCTACCATCATTGAAGTGTATTTAACAAACCCCAAATTTTCATGCGTTTGCCTATTCGGGAAATAAGAGATTTAGTGATTTTCAATTTGTATATAGCACATATAAGGAAAAAAAACACATTTTTGTTCAGCCCCGGTCCTCATGAGTGTGCATTTTAAAATTATTTTACGCAGTGAGAGGATACACAACAACTTCCAAAAGCTTTACGTTTTTACCTACACGATGAATTGTGGAATTTTTGATGAGTCGGTTTTTACTATAAGAAAACTTATATTTTGGCCCCTATGAGTGTAAATTTACCATTCCCTTTCACCAGCTTTTATCGGGAGATTGTACTCAACATCTTCCCAAAGTTTCATGCTACTACCTACATGTGGAAAGGGAGAATTATTGATGTTCAATTTTATATATTTTATATTAGGAAAAAAACTACTTTTGCCCCCCCCCCTGCTCGCCAAAAATTAAGATATATTTTAAATATTTTTTCACCTGCTACCATCGTGAAAGTGTAATTATCTATTCCCCAACGTTTCATGAGTCTACCTACGCGAGAAATAGGAATGTTAGTGATTTTCAATTTTTATAAATCTCATATAAGAATACAAACGTGTTTTGGGCCTCGGCCCCCATAAGTGTGTATATAAAAATTCTTTTACACCAAATTTCGTCGTGAGAGGGTACTTAACAAGTACCCAGAGTTTCATGCTCCTACCTACACGGAAAATTGAAGAATTAGTCGGTTTTTAATATAAGAAAAAATATATTTTGGCCCCTGGTTACCAATTAGTGGGAAATCTAATATTCTTTTTGCATATTTTCGTTGGGAGCTTCTACACGAAAAATTTCCAAAGTTTCATGCTTCTACCTATACGGGACATTGGAGAATTAGTGATTTTCATTTTTATATAGCTTATATAAAAAACGTTTTTGGGGCCACGGCCCCCATTCGATGGAAATTTAACATTCTCTCCTGCAAATTATCATTGGAAGCATGAACTAAAAAAATTTACAAAGTTTCATGCTTCTAACTATACTTGAAATAGGAGAATGAATGATTTGCAATTTGTAATTAGCTCATATAAGGAAAAAAAAACATTTTTGGGGCCCCATTATTTTTGGGCCCCAGTATCTTTATGAGTGGGAATTTAGCGTTCTCTTTCGCCAATTATCATCGGGAGATGTATTCAACAACTTCTTAAAGTTTCATGCTTTCTAATCTCTGAAGGACAGAAAATGAAAATAAAAATTGCTCAAAAACATCAAAGCAAAGATCCATATTGTCTCCAGTTGGATGGTAAAAGATTGCAAGGAACTACATCAGCTAATTGATGAAAATGATGTTTGGAAAAATATTTGCATGATAATCTGCGACACGAACGCAGCAAATACTGGTCGATTGCATGGGATTGTAAAGCTTAAACAAGATGTTGTCATCACCATGTACTTGACCTCCTTCTGAAGCATATTATGAATTTTCTTATTCAATAGCCAACAAGCAAACCAGGACTTAACAATTCATTCATTACAAATTAACATAAACTTATGTCTCTCTTGGCTGACTACTGCCTCGTTGCGACAGATGATGTTAACACAGGCGAGAACCCTATATGACAAAATGATTTTAAGTTCTTATATAAACTATGTCAGGCTTATCGTCATTATAAAACAACTTCAAGTTGGCCTAGAATCAGCTGGAAGAAACTCCCAAATTTACACCAGGGAAGATAGAACTCACGTACAATATATGCTGTTATAGCATTTTATCTTATACCAGAGTGCCGCTGCGTCCTTGCTCTAGCATGCGACTTCATCTGCTACAAATGGACAAATGCTTGGTTCCATTCGCAACACTACAATAACGCGTACTTCAGTGTTTTAAACACACAGTCAAAGAAAACATTTATTGATATTCCCAGATCAAACCCAATTGCTGAACGTGCTGTAAAACTGACGGAGGAACTTCATGCGAATTCGCGAAAAGCTGAATTTTTAAATTGAAGTTCATAGGAAAAAAATATGTTTTAAAAATTTCTTATACATTTTGTACTACTCTATATCTCATTGGTTAATAAATATTGCTTAGTTATTAGTTTTAATCGTTCTACTTTTGCTTTTAAAAAATGTCCTTTATTTTTTAAAAAAAGTCTTTTTTAAATTAATTTTTTTTTTCACTTTTATTTTCTAAAAAGTGGGGGAACTTTTTGAAAAATAATAAAAATTGAATTGATATTCTTAAATTACACATAAAGTTTCCTCGAGTGCAAGTGGTTTCATAACAATTTTTTGTTGTTATTACCCAAATATATATATATATAATTTGTACTGCACTCACTGTGCACTGTTAATGAATTTTAAACAATAATGAGGTTAGCCAGAGGCACTGTGAGACATTCGAAAAAGACTGATTTGTATTTGGCTTTCGTGTCTAAGGCAGTGGCGGATTTAGCTATAGGGCAGGGGGGGCGGGT
>MUZC01000272.1:130238-140873 GCA_002072015.1 Radix auricularia
CCCCCCCCCCCCGCGCTCCAGTTGCGTCTAAAATGGCGCCCCCCGGAGACGCCCTCATGAACACTAAAAAGGTGTAACCAGAGCAAAAAAAAGAATGCTAAACACGAAAAATTTAATCAACACTAAACTGCAATACGACAATATCGGCTTGCTAAATATCATACTTCAAAACTGTAATATCTGGTTTGGTCAGTCAGGAGCGTCGCTAAGTGGAACAGTATAGAGAAATATTGAAAAGAATGATAAACGTGACGTTTTTCTTGATTTTTAGCAAAACAAGGTTTGCTATTCAGAGTACACGGAGAAAATTCTTGCTTTAGACTTTAGGTATGTTAGTTGTCGAAATACTTGAAATATTTGTTAAATCACAAGCTTATTAGCCAACTATGATTCCACTTTGGATAGTCATCTAGAGTTTAAAAGAAAAATGAAATTTATTTAAATCATGATGTGCAGATTGATATAATTCAATTATTTGCATCTGAATTATCGGCAGTAATTGATAATGAACATATATTTTCTGTAATTATCGATTAGACGGATCATTGATATATTTCAAATTGATAAGATGTCATTTTACGTTTAGTTTCAAAATCAGGACATGTTGTGGAACTACATATTACAAAAGCGAGACATTGATATCACAATCTGAGGAGGAAAGGCATATGTTAGCTCATCTGTGATGTCTTGAACTATGAGTGGCCTTAAAACTTTCACACAATACCATCTATGTTCATTGTTGTACTCATGTTTTGAATTTGGTCACTATCAAAGCAATGTCTGTAAACAGTGATGTATACAGTTGTTTTTGGCACAGCTGAAAGGTATTCTTTACGTCTAGTTTACAACGTCTACATACTCTTTAAAAAAATCGAAAATCTCAATATGAATCAACAGTAGATACTCTGAAATGACTTTTTGATACAAGATGGGCAAGCCGTAGGCCGTAAGCATGCAGTTGATGCAGTTATTGGATCATTCTCTGCTATTCTAGCCANAAGTGTCAGAGCAGAAGCAATGGGACTATCTGCTTTAATAACAAAATATTCTTTTGTTTTTTCTGATGCTATTTGTACAAAAGTTGGTTGATATTTTCATGTTATCAAACCACTTGCAGCTCAAGAGTATTGACATTGCAATTGCAAAACGATTAATCGATGTTGGAAGAAATAAGTTTGTTGAAATGAGAAGCGATCAAGCTTTTTAAAATTCTGAAAGTAGATGTCTAATAATTTATTAACGAAAATTGTTCCAAACTAGATGTTAAAAACAAAATTTAAAGAAACGCAAATTGCAGAAAATAAAAATATGGCAAGCGAACTTTGTAGAGATAAAAGGGCTAAACGTACTTCACTATCTTGGATACACTACTAAAATAAATAGATGATCGATTTAATGACTTTAGGGGCACAGCTATTTATTTCTATTGTATTGATCCATAACAAATGTTGGAAGAAAATACAGATCCTCTTCGAAGTTTATGCACAATTTACAAACACATTAACCTAGAAGAAGCATTCTTGAATATTATACCTTTAAAAATTTGCATGCATCACACGTCCATCACTATCTCGTGAGCTACAACTTAAAGAGTTTCTACCATTCTTTATTGAAAAATAAATGGCAACAGGTCTCTCTTGTTTGTCAATATTCTATAAACATTTACTTGAATCTTCCTGTTAGCAATGATTGAAAATCATAAAAAATTATTTGCGCTCAACAATGACAAACGAACGTCTGTCTGGATTGGCATTAATTTCAAATGAACGTGTTCTAGGTGAGAACGTTGACTTTGAATCAACGATAAATCGTTTCGCTCCAAGTACAAAGGACTTTAAATATGACTCAGGGCTATATATAAATTCGCATAAACTAAGTTTCTTTCTTAGATCAATAAATATACTACTGAACTAAAAATACGTTACTATTTTGAAAACATATATGTTTATATTGTTTCTTCTGTTTGACTTGTTTGTTAATTTGGAAATTTTACTAAATTAGTAGGCTAATAATTAGTATTGAAAACGGCTGCGGATATTAACGATTAATTTCTTGACTAATCCTTAAAAATTTTAAGGATTAAATTATTTTTAAAAAATTAATCGACCCATTACTTAAAAATAATTTGAAGTCAAAACGTCAAAAAAAATGTTTTTTTAAAAAATGCGGCTGATAAATAATTTCCTGAAGATTACACGAACATTTTGGCAATGGCAGTAATGAAGTTTGACTCTGAAACAGAAATGACGACAGCTCTTCTGATGAATTACTGCGTTACAAAATGGAGATGGAAGTTCTTGAATCCATTAATCCTGTACAATGGTGGAAAATTAATGAACACCGATATTCGATAAGGTCATTCCTTGCCAAGACCGTTTTGAGCATTCCAGTTTAAGTTTTCTCAGTTCCATGTGAATGATTATTCAGCTCGGCTGGTTATATTGTCAATTAGATCCGCTCATCATTTGAACCAATTAATGTCAACACACTTGTCTTTTTGCGTATTTGGTGAAAAGTAGATATATAAAGGAGACATGCCAGTGTTATTTAGATTTTCAACAAGAACATGAAATGAGTGTTACTTATGACATCATAAATTAAAAATTTTGGCTTTAATCGAAATTAACGATTAATTAATCTTTAATTTTTTAAAAGCTAACAATTAAATTTAAATTAATCGTTAACAGCCCTAGTATTTACCCAATGCTCCGATATTAGTAACATTTTGCGGCGCCCCCTAAAATTATCCTGGCCCCCCCACGCAGACAAAGCTAAATCCGCCACTGGTCTAAGGGTATTAAATTAATAGTTTAATTCAATAATCTTATTAACACACATAAGGATATACTTTAGTGATGTCACACAAATATAGCAGACGAGTTAGAATGAAATTTAAATGAACAAAGTTTTAATTAAATCATGCACAACAGGTTTGTGATCTAGTATTGAAATTTAATCAGAGTACCATCTACTAATAGTTAATGATTTCCTAAGATAAAGTCTCCTTTTGGTATGCACTATTATAATTAGGATGTTGCCCTTTATGCTATTGTTTAGTAGTATAAATAATTAATGTATTATAGCAGTCTTCTGGGTGTCGTAAACAGGGTAAGGTTTAGTCTGACAGGGAGTAACAAAGAAGCAAACGTTTCGGCAAAGAGCATTTTTCAACAGACAAACAATACACACATAATATGGGGCCCCTTGCCCTGATTGTATGAACATTATAAGTTCTGTGCCCTATAGTAATTAAATTTAGACTATTGAATTTTATGTAGTAAGATTGGCAAGATCCAATACTTTTTTCAGTCACTTACGCTTACACAATAGTTTTAATACAGCTATTATAAGGGGAAAAAAGACATCTAGGGACCCCTAGGCCCAATCGGTGAAAATTGTCTGTTCATTAAATCTGTTCATTTTAATTTAGTTTCATTATAGATCAAGATCGTTTAATAATTAAATAAGGAAAACATCTTAAACTTACACGAATAAAGAAATTTAGGGCCTCCGCCCTGCAGGAAAAGAATCTAGAAGTCCATGTCCTATAGCATTTTAATTTAATATGGCATGGACTACCAAGTTTTTGTATACTAATGTTTGTTAAGATCCATTCATTTTTTGTGTGTACAGGTCGTATAAGAAAAAAAGTGAAGTTATGTGCCCCAGGGCCCATTCAGTGCAAGATGTAAAAATGAAAACACCTGTTCGTTTCAATCTGCATAATATTGGATACATTTGTAATTATTTGTCAAGATCTTTTATAATTGAATGGGGATTAAAATTTTAAAAGTTTAATGCAAAATGAAGGCATTGTCATTAGGATTTCAGTTCGATCTATTATTTTAATATATGTGGTCAAGTATTTATTATAAACAAAGTTAGGTTAATTTCCGTCCAATTACTTAGCTTTAACTAATTTTGTATAGCTCATTTTAGTTACATTTAAAAAAGTCGGCCTCCAGCGCCCCATAAGAGGTAAAAGAAAAAAAAATGGTGCTAGTTACATTTCCGCGAGCGTACTTGGCAGTGTCCAAAAGTTTAATGACGATCGAATGCATGGTTTATAAAGGAAATGCAGACACACACACAAAGTCATACATTGATTTAGATATATATATATATAGATATAAATAAACAAAACATGAAATAAAGAACAAATTGGCCCCATTGGTTCAGGATATAAATTTTAAAACATTACTTTATTTTAATTTGGATAATATTGAATATGTAGTCGATATTTTTCGAAACTTGAACAGAATCGGGAATAAAATTGTAAACGTTTTAAAAAAAGAATCAAGGCCCAAGGCACGAAAATATGAATATTAGAGATTTAATGTTCCATATCATTTTAATATGGGGTATAAAGCTATTATAGACCAAGTTTAGTTCAGATCCATTCATTTTCCCAGTCGTTAAAGCTTTATAATTTATGTACACCCCATAACGGCAAAAACGAAATTAAGGGCCCATAGGCCCACTCGTTGCAAGAAATTAACTTTAAAATACAAGTTTATTTCGTTCTAATTCAAAATAGATATATTTTTAAATATCTTTAGAGCTTATGTAAAATCAAATTTGGAATTCATTCTTAAATGCTTACGAAAACATAAATTTTAGCACCCCGTTGCCAAAAGAATGGACATTAGGAGTTCGACGCCGTATTGTATTTTAATATTGTCTTTAAAGTATGTAAGTACCAAGTTTGGTCAAAATCCATTCATTTTCCAAAAAGCTAATTGTTATATCACTCATATAAGGAAAAAAACATTTGGGGCCCCCGCCCCCCCCCATGAGTGTCACTGACAATTTTCATTTTTTCCCCCCAAAAACCATCCTGGAAGCATACACAAACATTTCGTAAAGTTTCATCGTGATCGGATTAATTGTCTACTCAGCCATAACGGACAAACATATACATACAGTAATTCATACGCGCATACATACAAACATAAATACTTACGTACGTACTTATATACATACATACATACATGCATACTTAGATACACACATACTTAGATACATACATACTTTGGTTTTTATATATATAAAGGTAGGAAAGGTCCATTAATTTTCTCAGTAATTTACGCTTTTTTATAAAGCTAATATACGGGAAAAAAATACATTTAGGGACCCCTGAGCCCATTCTGTGTAAGGTGTCGATTTAAAAAATATGTTCATTTTAATTCGGTTTCGTCATGGATATATTCCTCTAGATCGTTAAAAAATTTTATATACAAAGTTTGGATAAGATAAATAAATTTACACAGTAGCTAACAATTAAAAATAATTTTTCTGTAGCACATATAAGCAAATAAGAAATTAAGGGCCCTCAGGCCCAATCGGTGCGAGAAATTATGTTTAATATTATGATTATTTCAATCTAAATAATCTATTATATAATGCGCTAAGGCGCATTTCCGTCCGTCAGTCAGTGTGTGTGTGTGTGTGTGAAGCCGCTATATATCCCGCAACTCTAGATTACTTTTTTAAATTGAAAATATAGACCAAAAAATCATAATGATTTTGGTTTTGAGATTAACAGAGCGTGTGGTTTAGCGCGCCGAAAAAAATGAAGTGGCGTCATGAAGCTTTTCTTATATTAATTTATTTGATGTTACATTTTATGTTGATAATCCGAGTGTGTGAATAAGCATGTGTGGGACTGTCTTCATATGTGTGTGCGTGTGTGCGCGGCTGTGTGTGCGTGTTACTGTGTGTTTGTATTAGTTGTGAAATAACGATTTATTTCATAGATTGCTTAAAGTGAAATTAAATATTGAAAAGACGTTACCAGGTAATGGTTTATGTATAGTTAAAATTATGCACTGGATTATGAAAAATTCCGTTAATTTTATGAACACAAGTATCTGCCGATGCGTCTTCGTAGGTGCTTGATTAAAAGATAACGGGAAGTCATTGAATGTGACTTAAAAACTTTTTATGAGATATTCAGAGATGGTTTTACTTTATGTTTCATTTTAGAAGAAATGAGCCCTTGCGCATTAGTTGGACGATTACTCGCATGAATTGCCACAATGGAAAATAAACAGTGAGAAGAACTTATAGTCGCTATTAAAATTGCAATATTTATAGTTATAATATGTTATTGGGTAAGATTGAGGATGATTGGCGCATATTTATTTTTAAAGGGAATGGAACCTTTCTAAAATTTTAAATGTATTTTACAATATTAAAATCACACGAAGATGGGTCCAAATAATTTCTTTTAGTCACTGTTAAATAACTATAGAAATAAATGTGAAGAAATTATTTAATTTCAGACGAAATTTCAATTGTACATTTTAATATAAGCTTTTATACATCTACGTATATAATCGGATGAAGTCAAATTTTATTCGAGCTTATAACAAGTCAAAATTACAGAAAATGAAATTTCTTAATAGAAAAATTAACACGGAACCGCTTTTGAAGCCTTTAACAAGTGATTTATCATAAAAACAATTGCAAATATTTGTTAGGAGGAAGATGTATTTCTCTTAGGTGCTTACTTAATACAAGTAAGTGTTTTTGGTCGATCCCATTATAAACTGACATGAAGGAAATTCGTATTGAAAGTAAACGCTCAGGGATTTTGAATAATAAAAATGGTACGTGTATAACCGTTTATACACTGTTGTTAGAGTGGGGTTAAATAGCGAATTGTAATTTTTATAAGGAGGGGCAACTCTGTGAACTATTTGAAGGGTGCTTTTCATTTCTTGGGTCATGAGTTTATAATACTGCCGATCCCTGAGTGGCACTATTTCTTAGCCAATGAAAATATCCTTTTTGCAAAGATTAATAAAACCAGCAGTGTAAAATTTTAAGCCCAAACCTTGCGATTCAACGTGTGTTTTTTTTAAAAATAAATAGACAATATTCAAAAATCTCCCCAACCCTACACATCCCAATCACATAAGTATTAAACAGCTCAATAAAAATAAGTGTCGGATGTTTCTACCTAACAAAGGTCATGCATAAACTGTAAAGGAATGGATGTTGTAGAATAATTGGTAGATGAAAGATAAAGCTTACGTTAAAAAAGACTTATTGCTAGAACAATGCAATATTATGGCATGTGCATTGATTAAAACTGTTGAGTTGTCTATTGGTGCAAGTTTGTGTGTGGGGGGGAGGAGGGGCTATGTGCGTATGTGTGTGTGATTTCGTTATTTCTATGTCTGCTAATGTTGCGCCTCTAAAATGACAACCAGTATATATCTTCTTAAACCACTCATATTTGTTTGATTTTACGTCTCATAATTGTTTTCTTTATTGTAATATATTATCGGAAAAATTATATTGCAAGCTGGTAGACAAGTGAACTTTATGCAGGCAAATAACAACATTAAATCCCAGAAACAAATAGATAAATAGAAAGAATTACGGACACTTCGACCCCGGACGGTTCGACCCTACCAGTTCGACCACAGGACGTTTCGTCCCCAGGACGTTTCGACCCCAGGGCGTTTCGACCACAGAAGGTTACTTTTTGTACAACTAAAGTAAATCAGAAGGGTATATTTTAACCTAAGCCTAAAACCTTGCTATTTAAGGTGTTTCTTTAAAACAAATTAACTCATACATACCTTAATTTAGCATCAATATTCACAAAATTAATATCTGGCGCATAAAAAAATCCTATTCATTTGACTAAGGCCATGCTTAGCCTAGAAATAGAAATAATGTTTTGGAGAGCTTTTTCCATGAAAAAAGTAATCATAAAACATGTATTTTACTCTAAGTCCTAACGAATGATGTAACATCCATTTTAAAAATTTGGGTACATTTCTCGAACAATGCGGTTGCAGAACATACACTTTGGGTAAAAACTGTTCTTTAAGGTGTAAATATATCAAGTGTAAAGAAATATCACGGGTATTATGACTTACAAATAGGATCTAGCATAAGAAAGTGCGTGTTATGTCGAAATAACACAGTTGACAACAACTCATTTTGTGCCAAGCTTTTTTGAGTTTATTAGATGAATAATATACAACGGGAATAAAGATTGATATAAAGTGTATTATTACTATTAGAAAAAATGTTGGGGGAATGTATAATGATTGACATAACATTTATAAGGAGATCAATTTCTCACCATTTTCTTAAAAAGCAGCATTGTTCTTATGTTTTTATTAACGCCAAAGGAACATGTGCCTTGAAAAAAAAAACAACGTATTTTCCACTCTAATCAAGCCACAATATTCACGAATATTATCTGGCTAAAATATCCATTCGTCTTGAACTAATTTCATGCTTAGACTACAAATGAAATGGGTGTTTAGCGAGCTATTTCTAAGAACCAAGGAAATCATGTGGAAATATATTGTTTTTATGTAAAAAGAAAGTGAGCATTGCCGTTAGATTTTTTAAACTGTTAACGAAATGTTTTATTCTGGTAGAGTATATAGCATGCGTTATTAAAGGGGTTCGAGCATGGTAAAAAAAAAACATCAATCGATCTGAATGGAAGGATGAGGTTGAGCAGGCCATGGCCCTACATGGGCTGTAGCTGGAAGGATGTGGTGGAGCAAGCCAGAGCCCTACATGTACTGTAGTGCCACAGATGATAATGATGATGCTATATTAAAGCAGAAATACCAAAATTGATGGGTAATATTTAAATTAATAATATTTTTATTTTTCTCGACACACATATCGTTGTTTTTATTAAGATGGGGTTTGATTTATCACTACCCTAATTTCCAGATGCGTTTACATCATTTTTAAGGAGAATTTGAGACCGAAAACCAAATAAATTTATTCTTATTGTGCCTTCCCCGTAGCATAGCACTGGTATTTTAATCGTAATACATATATTTTTCAATATCTTTCAAGGTAGTGTAATATCATAAAGGAAGTAAAATAGGGCTGTGGAAATTATCGATTAATTTATAAATTAATCGGTAAAACTTTTATCGATCAAAATTATTTTAATCGATAAAATAGAAATTACAATTGAGGATATGGACCTTTCAATGGTGACTAATATTTATTAATATTTATTATTAATAATTAACAATAGTTTGCCTTTTTTTACGTACAAACTTCTCCATTTAAAAAAAAACAATTAAAGTGTAAATTTTAAAATAAGCTGTTTAAAGAAACAGGATATAAAAAAAATAAACATTGTTTTTACTTAGTTAACAATAACACAATTTAAATTCATTCACATTATATTGAACTACTTATATATATATTTAAAAATGTTAATTGCCTGTTTTTCTTGCTTCCCTTGAAATTTTCAGTTTAAAGAAGTCATACATCTTATTTTTAGCTTTAATCAAAATTATCGATTAATTATTCGGTAATTTTTCAAAAGTTAACGATTAATTTTAAATTAATATCGATTAATTATTCGGTAATTTTTCAAAAGTTAACGATTAATTTTAAATTAATTAATAACACCCCTAAAATACAGCATTAAAAGTTTACGAAAATAAAGATTTTTGGCCACCGGCCCAAAACTAGTTAAGATTAGGAGTTCAAAACAATATGGTATTTTAATTTGTGCTATAAAGTATGTATGCACGAGGTTTGGTCAAGATCCATTCATTTTCCAAGTAGCCGATGCTTAGACTAATTTTATATAGCTTGGACAAAAATAATTTGGGCCCCCGGTACCTAATAAGTGTCGATGTTTTAGAAAAAGAATGTTTTCACAAAGCCATCCCGGAAGCATAATCAACAATTTCCTTATGTATCATCGTGATCGGGTGAATGGTTTGGTCAGTTTTAATATAAAAAAAACATACATACATAATTTGATTTATATATGTTGATAGATATAAGGGAAAAGCACATTTATGGCCCCTTGGGCACATTTCTTGCAAGATTTCAAATTTAAAAAAAACTTGTTCATTTTAAAATAATTTTTAATATGAATATATCTCTACAGAATGTTTAAAATTAAATGGTAAAAATATGTTAAACAGTTAAGAAAAAGACGTTTGAGGCCCCCTGCCGCGAAAAAATTGACATTTGAAGTACAGTGCCCCTAATTATTTTAATATGAGCTTCCAAGATTTTGTAGACAAAGTCTTTTTTAAGATCCATTCATCTACTCAGTAGCTAACACAGAAACTTATCTTTATATAGCTTTTATTATTAAAATATGACATTAAGGGCCACAGGACGCATGCACGGCAAGATATAAAGTTAAAAACACCTGTTTATTTTAAGATGGATAATAATGAATAAATTTATTATCATTTGTCCAGATCTTTAATAATTTAATTGGGGAATAAAATTTTAAAGTTTTATAAAAAAGGTATTAAGAGCCCTCAGAACCAAAAGAGTGGTCCTTTGGAGATGACTTACGTATAGTATTTTAATATTGTCTATCAATAAAATAATTACAAAATTTGGTTAAAATCCTTCCATTTATCAAGTAGATAGCGCTTAACTAATTTTTATTTAGCTCCTATAAGCAAAAATTAACATTTAGGACTCCCTGTGCCCCTTTAATGTTAAATGGAGAAATAAAAGTAGCCAGCTACTTTTCCGGAAGGGTACTTAACAGTCTCAAAAATTTTCATTACAATCGGATGAATGGTTTAGTCAGCTATAATGGTCAAGCACACACACACACACACATACATACATACTTTGATTATATATATATATATA
>MUZC01000272.1:141634-159219 GCA_002072015.1 Radix auricularia
AATTATATGGGGAAGGTTCTTAAATAGGTTTCGTTCCATAAATTCATACTCATGGGCGCTGGGGGCCCAACAACTTTTTTTTCCTTATTTGGGCTATATAAAAAATGAAAATCAACAATTTTTCTATTTCTCGAGGAGGCAGAAGCATGAAATTTTAGGAAATAGTTGAGTATACTTCTGCAATGGTAACAGGCAAAAATATATTTAAATTACTTCCTTCTGGGGGCTGGGGGCCCAAATTTAGTTTTTTCTCTTATATAAACTATATATAAAAACTAAAAATCACTAAATATCCTATTTTACTGATAGATAGAAGCATGAAACTTTGGCAAGTTGTTAAGTACGCTAAAGCGACGATATTTTGCGATAAACAATTTTTAACTTCCCACTCATGGGAAGCCGGGGGGCCAAATGTAGTGTTTTTTTTTTACTTATATACGTTATATAAATACTGAAAATCAACCATTCTTCTATTTCCCGTGTAGTTAGAAGAATGAAACTTTGGGAAGTTGTGAAGTACACTCTCCTAACGCTAATTTAAGAAAAATAATTTCAAACTTCCCACTCATTGGGGGCCGGGGGCCTTAATGTTTTTTTCTTTTATTAGAAACAAACTCATCACTTATTCTCCAATGTACCGTGTCGTAAAAACATGAAACGTTTGGAAATTATTGAGCAGACTCTACTGGCAATAATTGCTTCCTTTTTCATGGGTTGCCGGGGGCCAAAATTATTATTTTTTTCCTAAATGAGCTATATTAACACAATTCAGACAGCGAAATATTGTGAAATTTAGTTCACGTATACGACATTACATGATGAAATTTCTTAAGTAGATTTCGTTTAAATTTCCCGCTCATGTGGGGCTGGGGGCCCAAAAACGTATTTTATTTAGATGGGCTATATAAAAATTGAAAATTACTATTTCTCCTATTTCTGATTAGGTGGAAGCATGCAATTTGAGGAAATCGTTGAGTACACGCCTGCAGTGGTAACAGGTGATAAAAATATTTAAATTATCACTTACTGGGAGCCGGGGGCCAAAATGTTTTTTTTTTTTTACTACTACACACTATATAAATACTTAAAATCACCCATTCTACTATTTCCCGTGTAGGTAGAAGAATGAAACTTTGGGAAGTTGTTAAGTACATTCTCCTAACGCTAATTTGCGAAAAAGATTTGTGTTAGCTTCTACACAAAACCTTATTTAAAACCCGTGCGAAGCCGGGTACTTGCCTCTAGTATTATATAATGCGCTAAGGCGCATTACCGTCCGTGTGAAGCCGCTATGACCCACAACTCTTGATTAATTTTTTAAAATATAGACGCAAAATCATAAATGCTTTTGGTTTTGAGATTAACAGAGCATGTGGTTTTGCGCGCCGTAAAAAATGAAGTGGTGTCATGAAGCTTTTATTACATTAATTTATTTGATGTTACATTTTATGTTGATAATCCGAGTGTGTTAATAAGCATGTGTGCGAGTGTGTTCATACGTGTGTGTGCGTACCTCTGTGTGTGCGTGTGACTGTGTGTTTGTATTAGGTGTGAAATAATGATTTATTTCATAGATTGCTAAAAGTGAAATTAAATATTGAAAAGACGTTACCAGGTAATGGTTTATGTATAGTTAAAATTATTCACTGGATTATGCAAAAATTCCTTTAATTTTATGAACACAAGTTTCTGCCGATGCGTTCTTCGTGGTTGCTTGAATAAAAGATAGCGGGAAGTCATTAAATGTGACTTAAAAAATTGTTATGGGAAGATCAATCTCCAATAACTTTTTCAGAGATGGTTTTACTTTATGTTTCATTTTAGAAGAAATTAGCCCTTGAGTATTAGTTGGACGAATACTCGCATGAATTGCCACAATGAAAAATAAGCAGTGAAAGGAACGTATAGTCGCTATTGAAATTGCATTATTTATAGTTACAATATGTAATTTGGTAAGATTGAGGCTAATTGGCGCATATTTATTTTTAAAGAAAATGGAACCTTTCTAAAATTTTTAAATTGTGTTTTACAATAGGCTAATAAAATCACACGAAGATGGGTCGAACTAATTTCTCTTAGTCACTGTTAAATAACTATAGAAATAAATGTGAAGAAATTATTTAATTGAAGACGATTTATCAATTTTACATTTTAATATAAGCTTTTATACATCTATGTATATAACCGGATGGAGGCAAATTTTATACGGGCTTATAACAAGGCAAAATTACAGAAAATGAAATTTATTAACAGAAAACTTAACACGGAACCGCTTTTGAGGCATTTATCAAATGATTTATCATAAAAACAATTGCAAATATTTGTTAGGAGGAAGATGTATTTCTCTTAGGTGCTTACTTAATACAAGTAAGTGTTTTGGATCGATCTCATTATAAACTGACATCAAGGAAACTCATATTGAAAGTAAACGCTCAGGGATTTTAAATAATAAAATGGTACGTGTTAATACACTGTTTTCAGAGTGGGGTTAAATAGCGGAAATGTAATTTTTATAAAGAGGTCAACTTTGTGAACTATTTGAAGGGTGCTTTTCATTTCTTGGGTCATGAGTTTATAATATTGCCGAGCCCTGAGTGGCACTATTTCTTAGTCACTGATAATATCCTTTTGCAAAGATTAAGAAAACCAGCAGTGTAAAATTTTAAGCCCAAACCTTGCGATTCAACGTGTTTTTAAAAAAAAACAAATAGACAATATTCAAAAACTTCCACAACCCTACGCATCCCAATCACATAAGTATTAAACGGCTCAATCAAAATAAATCTCATTTGTCCTAAATAAACGTCATGCATAAACTGTAAATGAATGGGTGTTGTGGATTAATTGGTAGATGAATGAAAAAGCTTATTTTTAAAAAAGACTTATTGCTAGAATAATGCAATATTATGGTACGTGCTTTGGTTAGAACTGTAGAGTTTTCTATTCTTGCAAGTTTGTGTGTGTGTGTGGGGGCTATGTGCGTATGTGTGTGTGATTTTGTTTTTTCTATATCTGCTAATGTTGCGCCTCTAGCATGACAACCAGTATTCTTCTTAAACCACTCATATTTGTTTGATTTTACGTCTCATAATTGTTTTCTTTTTTGTAATATATTATCGGAAAAATTATATTGCAAGCTGGTATGATTTTTTGATAAATCAGTGAACTTTATGCAGGCAAATAAAAACATTAAATCCCTAAAAATATATAGATTTAGAAAGAATTACGGACACTTCGACCTCGGACGGTTTGACCCTGCCAATTCGACCACAAGACGTTTCGTCCCTAGGACGTTTCATCCCCAGGACGTTTCAACCCCAGGACGTTTCAACCCCAGGAGGTTCGACCCCGGTCGGTTCGACCACGAACGGTTCGACCCCTTTCTATTTACACCGTAGAAATTTATTATTATTTTTGGTATATATAAACTTTTAAAAATTTAGTTTTTGGTATACAAATAATTCAGCATAATATTATTATGCATTAAAAATTAAATTCAGTTTGAAATAGTTATTTGTAAAGTGTAAAGAAATATCACGGGTATTACAACTTATAAATAGGATCTAGCATTAGAAAAAATGTGCGGGAATATATAATGATTGACATAAAATTTATAAGGAGATCAATTTCTCACCATTTTCTTAAAAAGCAGCATGGTTCTTATGTTTTTATTCACGTAAAAGAAACATGTGCCTTGAAAACAAATAAAACATATTTCCCACTCTCCCCAAGCCAAAATATTCACAAATATTACCTGGCTAAAAATATCCTATTCGTCTTGAACTAATTTCATGCTTAGACTATAAATGAAATGGGTGTTTAGCGAGCTATTTCTAAGAACCAAGTGAATCATGTGGAAAGATATTGTTTTCATGTTTTGATTCACGTGAAAATAAAGTGAGACTTGCCCGTTACATTTGTGTAACTCTTAACAACATTTGTTATTCTGGTAGAGTATATAGCAGCATGCGATATTAAAGGGGTTCGAGCATGGTGAAAGAAAGCCATCAATCGATCTGAATGGAAGGATATGGTTGAGCTGGCTTGGGCCCTACGTTGGCTGTAGCTGGAAGGATGTGGTGAAGCAAGCCAGGGCCCTACATGGTCTGTAGAGCCACGGATGATAATGATAATGCTATTTAAAGCAGAAATACCAAAATTGATGGCTAATATTTAAATTAATAATATTTTTATTTTTCTTGACACACATATCGTTGTTTTTATTAAGAAGGGGTTTGATTTATCACTACCCTAATTTCCAAATGCGTTTACATTCATTTTTAACGAGAATTTGAGACCCAAAACCAAATAAAGTTATTCTTATTGTGCCTACCCCGTAGCGTAGCACGGGTATTTTGCTCGTATATATATATAAGATATGATCTATATCTATACTAATAAACGGGAAAGAACTAACTGACTGACTCACTCACTCATTAATCACTAATTCTCCAACTTCCCGTGTAGGTAGAAGCATGAAACTTTGGGAAGTGGTTGGTTACTCTTTCACGACATATATTGGCAAAAAAGAATTTTAAAAATCTCGCTCATGTGGGGCCAGGCACGAAAACATTTTTTTCCTCATTTGGGCTCTATAAAAATTGAAAATTACCAATTTTCCTATTTCCCGTGTAGGTAGAAGCATGAAACTTTGGAAATTTGTTAAGTACATGCTCCCGATTATAATTGGAAAAAATAGATAATTTACCCACTCATTGGGGCCGGGGTATCAAAAACTGTTTTTTCCTTATATGAACCAAATAAAAATTAAAAATCACTAATACTCCTATTTCCCGTATAGGTAGAAGCATGAAAATTCGATTTTTGTTTGAGTACACGCTCACAACAAAAATTGGCAAAAATAATGTTAAAATTCCCTCTCATGGGGGACCGGGGCCCATATACAGTTTCTCTTATATTAAAAACCGACTCATCACTAACTCTCTAAATTCCCGTGTATGTAGAAGCATGAAACTTTGAGAAGTTGTTGGGTACCCTCTCACTACGAAAACTGGTGAAAAGAATTTTAAAAATTTCGCTCTAATCCGGCCGGGGGCCAAAAAACATTTTTGTCCTTATACGGGCTCTATAAAAATAGAAAATCATCAATTTTCCTTTTTCCCGTGTAGGTAAAAGCATAAAACGTTGGTTAATTTTTTGAGTACATGCTCCCAACAAAAATTGGCAAAAAAGAATGTTAAAAATCCCTCTCAGGGGGGATCGGGGTCCCAAATATAGTTTTTCTTAAATTAAAAATGGACCTATCACTAATTCTCCAATTTTCCGTGTAGGTAGGAGCATGAAACTTTGGGAAATTGTTAACTACCCTCTCACGATGAAAGTCAGTGAGAAATAATTTTTAAATACACACTCATGGGGGCCGGGGCCCCAAAACTTATTTTTTCTTATATGAGATATATAAAAATTCAAAATCTATAACTCATTTATTGCCCGTGTGGAAAGACACATAAAACGTTGGGGAGTTGCTAAATTTACATTCGCGATGGTAGCAGGTTGAAAATATTTCAAATATCTTTTACTGGGGACCAGGGGCCCAAATGTAGTTTTTTTTCCAAATGTATACTTTATAACAACTGAAAATCACTAATTTGTCAAATTCCGGTGTAGGTAGAAGCTTGAAACTTTGGGAAATTGTTAAGTACAATCTCCAGACAAAAACAGGCAAAAAATAATGTAAAAATTTCAACTAATGGGGGAACAGGGGCCAAAATATAGTTTTTCTTATATTATAAACCGACTCGTCACTAATTCTCCAATTTTCAATGTAGGTAGGAGCATGAACCTTTGGGAAATCGTAAATTACCCTCTCACTAAGAAAGTCGGTGTAAAAGAATTTTTGAAATACGCACTTATGGGGGGCTTCGGCCCCAAAAACGTTAAAAATGAATTGCTTTATGTATAATTACTAAATTATTCTTGGTTTTTCTATCCTCTAGCGTTTCTAGGTTTAATGATTTAACTAATGGTGTTACTCTTGTCAGTTTTGACTATTCTCCAGTAATGGATCTGGCAGCTCTTTTTTGGATTTGTTCTTACTTATCAATATTTTCTTTGGTTGATTAATCCCATACAGAAAACTCATATTCTGTTATAGGTCACACCATGCTGAGATAGCATTTTAGCTTTATATCTTTGTAACATTTGTAGAAATTTCTGTTTATAAAGCCTAAGGTTTTGTTTAATTTTTTAATAACTTCATTGACATTTTGCATCTTTAGTTTTGGTTAGTCCTTTTCCATGAATGTTTCTTTTTCTTGAACTATATAAAAAGTGAAAATAACTAATTCTCCAATTTTCCATGTAGGTAGAAGCATGAAACCTATGGGAAATTGTTGAGGACACGACATTAAATAGTGAAAACGAATTAAAAACTCCTGCTCGTGTGGGGCCCTAAGGCCCAAAAACCTTTTTAAAAATATATAAGACTTTATAACAATTAAAAATCGCTTATTCTCCTATTTCCGAGTAGGTAGAAGCATGAAATTTTGAAAGTTGTTGACTACACTTCTGCGATGGTAACAGGTGAAAAAACATCTATAACACTTAGTGGGAACCGGGTGTCCAAAAGTACCTTTTTTTAAAATACTTCTATAAGCTATAGAAAAACTGAAAATCTGTAATTCTACTTTTTAAATAAAGGAAATTTGGAAATTTGTTAATTGCACTATCAAAACTGGTGCGCCAGTCCCTTGGGATTGCTTGCATAGACTTGCAGACACTATGCTTTTCTCAGAAGCAATTGTGTGTGACCTACTCCAGAGTGGACAAAGAGGAAAATATTTGTGTACACACTCCAAATAGAACTGCCAAAAATGTTGTATATCACATTGCTTTAAGATAAATGTACCCTTTTACTTCAGGCAAATAAACAGTTTAGTACGCTTCTACCGAAAACCTTATTTAAAAACAGTGAGAAGCCGGGTACTTGTCTCTAGTATATATATATATATCTGTCCCCCCCCCCCCCGATTTTCTGAGCAAGTCTGTGGCGTATGCTACACCACCAGCCGCATCTAGTTCGAAATAAATCTTTTAACTCACTTCCGTTTTGCACATTTGAATACTTTTTTTTATTAACTGTAATATTTGGTAGCAATGCTTTAAACAATAATAGTGGGTAAAAGAAGACATGCATTTCAGTGAAATTTCGTAGCTATGCTTCTGTAGTGTATGCTAATAAATAAATGTACGATCTTTCAAAATTAAGCATATCATTGTCTAATTCTGTGATTATCTGGTAAATAATGTCATTAGATTATTTTTATAGACCCTATTTTTTGTCCCTGTAATGAGTGTTTTGATCATTTATATTACATTTGTCTAATTATTGCATTTGTTTTGTTTTCGTAAAATATAGTTGCAAGTATTAAGTGTAAGCTTTGCAAGATGTCAGTGAATAGAAATAGGTGGACGGGTTTTAAAATTATATATATATATATATATATGTTAGAGCTGTTATCGATTAATTTAAATTTAATCGTTAACTTTTCAAAAATTACCGAATAATTAATCGATAATTTTGATTAGAACTAAAAATAAGATGTATGATGTCATCATCGAACTGAAAATTTCAAGGAAAGTAACAAAAACAGGCAATTGACAATTTTTTAAATTTAAATATACCGTATATACTCGAGTATAAGCCGACTTTTTCAGCACATTTTTTGTGCTGAAAAAGCACCCCCTCGGCTTATACTCGAGTGAAGAAAATAAATGACCCCAGAAAATGTATGTAATAAGGGAAATAACTCTTGATAGTCATTGTGAGAATTAATTAATAGAGTGTGGTTCTTGAATAAGACCGGAAGAAGAATAGAGATTAGCTAGTTCGTGGGGTGCATCGCATACAGTTTTTACTGTATATTGACCTCTTTTAAGAACTATAACTAGGGCGTACAGTATATATTGAGAATTAAATCGCTATGGTACGGCATTCCTTTTCAGAGTCCATATGTGTTTTAATGTAATTTTATTGGTATCTATTATTTTTTAAATTTACCAGTAGCTGCTGCATTTGGCATTTCCCACCGTCGGCTTATACTCGAGTCAATACTTTTTCCCAGTTTTTTGTGGTAAAATTAGGGGTCTCGGCTTATACTCGGGTCGGCTTATACTCGAGTATATACGGTAAGTACCGGTAGTTCAATATAATGTCAAAGAATTTAAATTCTGTTATTGTAATTTAAGTAAAAACATTGTTTAATTTTTTTATCATTGTCCTTATGAAAACAGCTTATTTTAAAGTATACATGTTAAAAATTTTTTTTTTAAACAATGGAGAAGTTTATACGTAAAAAAAAAGCAAACTAGTATTAATAATTAATTATTTATTAATAATTCGAAAAATTTATTTAATAAATTTCTTTAATTTTAATTGCCATTTTATCGATTAAAATTATTTTAATCGATAAAATATTTTACCGATTAATCGAGAAATTAANATATATATATATATTTATATATATATATGTGTGTGTGTGTGTGTGTGTAATGTTTTATAAGTTTTAATATTAATCAAATTCGAATATGATCTAAATATTGTCTAAATTTCTGTTAAAGTTTGTTATTAGATCAAAGTAGATTTATGACATTTAAATGGTTTAATATTTGACAACAACAACAACTTAAGCCAACGATTTAGTCGTTTAATAATCTGTAAAGGATGAAGGATGTGTTGTTAATATTAAATAACTGGAGCTTTCGAGACAATTACTAATGTCTAAACTATTTACGGGTTATAAATGAAGTTCAGAATAATAGTAAACTTGACTATTTGTGTTGAGGGATCAAAGACGTGGTGTGGATATACGTTTATAATACGACATTTAAGGGATTGAAAAAGAAAATGTTGAGAGAAATCTGAACGAGATCTTATAGGTATTGGTGCCTGGATTATGATTTCATTTCATTAAAAGTTACATTTGTATATAAATAGGTCACTGGATTACGAGATAAAATCAAAGCATGGTAACATATTAGAGATGTGATTCGATTAGGTTTGGGATAATATAATGCAACGGAATCGTATCCGGAGGGGTATGAAATAGGATCCACAAGACAGGGGCGAAAAAAACCGTTGTTAAAGCTAGTGTTGAATAAAAATCATTTACAAACACACAAAAGTATTTTATTTAGACAACAAAAAAAAAAATATAAACTTAAAATAAGAGCTTCAGATTATATATATTTTTAAAATATACAAATGAAATTTAACTGTTAGGGCTTAAGAACATGAATTTCTCAAAATTAATAATGTGATGATGTTGGGACTTTTTTTTAATGATAATATGTTATAAGTTAAATCTTTTAAAAAATAACAATTCAAACTGTTATGTACTGTATTTTTAATATTTCGAGAATATAGGAAAACTTCGTTTTAACTCATTGCTTAGACATGTTTGAAACCAATTGATAACGCTTCACATTTTTTGCCTCTAAAAATAAAAAAAAATGCTTGTCTTAATAAAAAAAAAGTAAAAAATAATAAAATACAATATGTGAGAAAATAATAACGAAACGATATCTATTTGCAAAAGATTATTCAAAAATTATGCAATTCATGAATCAGCAATCCTCTCTCAAAGAGAAGTATTTTATTTATAGTCTAAATTTAATGTTAATTGTTTTTATATATGACATTACAATATTTATTTTTTATTTTAGATAATGCTTATCGTTTTGGTCTTCGTGTCTTTGTGGATTTAACTATATTTGAGTCTCCTAAGAAACGTATTTTTTTGTGTCTAATAATAATTGCAGATCATAAATGTCTTTTCATCTTTAAAAAAATCTATTTTGTTTTCTATTTATCTATTATATTACAGTGTTTTAAACTTATATCCAACATCTTAAAAACAAACTATATTATCTAACACATAAACAAATCATGTGTTGTGGAGAATTTTTGTGATATAAAAGGTTTCTACAAGGATAGTAATATTTTGAACAAATACTATGGAATATATATTAAAAAGCTTGACATGGTGAAAGTTTCGAATGTTTAAAAAAAAAAAAGAAAGTAAGAAAGAAAAATAAAACTTGTTTAAATTATACTAAATAAAAGTAAAATTACAAAGTGAGACTTAAAATTAAAAAAAAAACGTATCTTATAAATACAACAAAATTTTACCCCAAAAATGTAACATTTCTTTTACACGGGACATTAATCTTCACAAATTTTTATTCTATTTATAGGAATTAAGGACAGAAAGGGAGTCACATAAACTTTGATACTCATTATTTATCGATGATATACTTGGAATTTCAAATTGTTTATTTAATTTCTATCAAGTTGTTAAGTTTGCAAAACATTTAAGGTGAAATGTTTCATCAAAATTATTTTGAATTTTGTTTTAGTATTTTAATTTAAGATATAATAGAATATTATTTTTTTCCAGAACATTTCAAATATAATTTTTGGTTTCCATTTCTCTATAGCCTGGTAAAAATAAAATCAATATGTGGTAAACTGACATCAGTAAGATAAATAAGAAAAAAGAAATTGTCATGAACATATTAATAAAATAAATTTAAATGTCATTCGATTGGTGTTTGTCTTTTTCACAAGCAATGACATTACATACAAACGAATATATCTTTGTGTTGTCTTATTTTATCTTTTACTGAATTTGTTTGGTTTATGCGCTTATTTTTTTATTTTATTCACTTACATAGCACAGTACCTCAGCCTACGCTGGGTTTATCATGCTTTACAAGCATGTCCAGCAACTACGGAAAACAAATTTCACTCTATATCTTACTAAAAATAATAGTTACAGTAGTCACACACACAATGTTTTATTTAAATGTTCAAACATGGACGCGTAGCTTTCAAGGACGGCAATTTGATGTAGCGAGTTCAGTTCATCTCGACGCTTTTCTGGCGTATGATGTGTGTTGGACTAATACAATAACCGTATAAAAAATAGGAAGCCATGAAGAATATAATGCTCCAGAAATGAAAGCAAGACCAATAACTACAATCAAAACAAGAGCTCAATGCAATGCAGGACTGTTAAGCGTAGCTTCTTTCTAAAGATTCCATTTTGATGTTTGATAGTAAGGGCTAATCTTTGGTTCGTTGTAGTCTGTATCAACTCAATCAAGTTGAACCGAGTCACCATATAGCGAGAGTTGAATCTCACAATAAATCTTGTATTATGTTACATACATCAAAACGACCGACCGTACGACCGACTGACCGACATTGCCGACAAAACTTCTGATCGATTTTTAACACACTTTTTCGTAAGTTAGCGAGCTGAAAATTTTCAAGCAAGCTCATGCCAGTGATAAAAATGATGTATCAAAATGTCAAATCGATCGAATGAACAGTGATTGAATTATCAAATTTTTAAATTATTATATTTATATGTTTAAATCATGTTAATTTTTTGAGATAGAGTGTTGTGGTGCGTAATATGTTCAACAACCTTTCATGTCGCGCAATAAGGTGCGCATTACATTGAAATTACATTTTTAAAAATATATTCACGATCGGTGCGTATTATATTAAACACGTTTTACGAGACATAACTAGAATTTTGTATTTTCGGATTGTTTTGCCCAGCGTATTAATAATGAACATCCTTATAGTTAAGTCTCGTATATAAAGGATTTATGGTGAAAAACTTTGTGTTTTTTAAAGTTTTTTAAATTATTAGACTTTATGTTGATTGTGGTAGTTTTACTCACCCAAATTTTGAACGGGAAAAACAATAATGTGTATGTCTTGCTTAAGGAATAAGAAAATGAAGCAATTTTTATGCTGTTCCTTTATGACGAAGAAAATTATTCATACACTAGTTCAAAAGCCTGCTTAAGCTGGCAGAACGAAATCCCGCAGAAGGGATAACAAAGATATTACCAAATACTGCAATAGAAAAAACCACGTGGCCTTGATTGCCATGAAAACATTACGATATGAACAGAAATAACAAAGAAATATATGAAATACATTAATAGAAAATAACATATTGCCTATATTGCCATGAACACAATACGATATGAAAATAAATAACAAGGAGATGTACGAAATACTGAAATAGAAAAGAACTTGTATCTTTTATTGCCATGAACACAATACAATATGAAAAGTTAAATATGAACGATTTCCATGTACACCACATTTTTAGAGTAGCAGGTGGAGCTGTCGTGGAGCAGTTTCCCTTGTTTAGGACCATCTGCAACATGGACCTTGACATCAGCTGATGTGCGTACACGGGAGAAAGCAACGTATATCTGCCCGTGGCTAAACACAGCTTGTGGTAGGTAGATACCGACCTTATCCAGTGTCTGGCCCTGCGATTTGTTTATGGTCATTGCGAAAGCTAACTTCACAGGGACTTGCCTTCTCCGTAGAACGAAAGGCAAGTCTGTGGTTGTCGGGGCAATGTCCACGTGTGGAATGAATAGAGTGCGACCTTTGTCATTTCCGGACAGAAGTTCAGCGATGATGAGGTTGGGTTTGAGGTCCCTAACAACCAGTCTGGTGCCGTTGCATAGACCTCGTTTGGTGTTCAAATTGCGAAGTAGAATTATAATTGCTCCGTCTTTTAATGTTAATTGATAAAGCAGCATTCAGGAAGGTTCCAATTGATGTAGAAATTCAACGGGATAATTGTTTTCATCATCTGGTTTGCAGTCGTCGTTGGAGTCGAAACTTAAGTATTTCTTGGGTTCTCCTTCAAGTAAATTCAGAACCTGACAATTGATAAGGTCCACGTCGGCATTTGTAGGGCAGAGAATAGCCTTATTTACAATTTTTTTCGCATCTCTGGCTAGAAGTCGTTCACCGAAGATTTCGGAAACAATAGATCCTGTGCAGACCATATGGGCTGGAACTTCAAACTTATTCTCGTCCAATCCATGTTCATTGGTTAATGTTCCATTGCCTAGCTCAATTAACCAAGACGTAAATTATTGATCAATAAATTGCACATTACTTGTTAATGTGAGAATTGTAAATTTAGACCAAAGATCGGTAAACTTAATACTCGCTTCGAAAATGGCGGCCCTGGTTCCATGAGCAACAACGGGCAAGGTTTGTCTGAAGTCCCCACCCAAGAGAATTGTTTTTCCACCGAAAGGTTTGTCATTTTGCATGCTATCTTGTAAGAGTTTATTCACGCATTTTAATGCGCCCGTAGAGGCCATCGTGGATTCATCCCAAATGATTATTGTGGCTCTTCGGAGAATGTCAGCATTAGTGGAGGTCGTGCTCATTCTGGAGGTTGAGGTGTCGATAATGGGGACGGGAAGTTGAAATTGGGAATGATACATTCGACCACCTTGAAGTAAATTGGCCGCGATTCCAGTTAATGAAGTGGCTAAAGCAATCTTCTGTTCCCCTCTAAAGGATGCAAGCAAAGTTGTGTACTAATATGTTTTATCACTGCCACCAGGTCCGTCAAGAAAGAAACACCTATGAGGAAGATGATCATTGGCTGTGGCTGCGATAATTTCATCAAGTGCGTGTCTCTGCTGTTCATTGAGACTCCGTACCATGTCTGTTGCTTTGCTGAGCTGTTGGACCGGATCAAAAACCCTGTCCAGTATGTCTTCCACGTTACTTGGTGGAACTGGTAAACCGAAATTCTCGCAGATTTTCTTATTGGCAATAAAGATCAATTGAATATCAGTAAGGGCCAAATTGAGGCAGTGTTTGCAATTCACTTCGTGACGAAACTGCAACGTAAAATCTTCATAAAAGTATTCTTTATATTTCTGGAACAATTTTGGAATATTTGAAGGAGATGCCTGCAGGCACATATGTGGAAATAATTCCCTTAGGAGAGCGGGTCTCTTTTCGGCAACTGCGTCCTGTACCGTCATATCCCAGACCTGCTCGTCAGTGAAGACGCCTCGGTGTTGTGCAGCTTCCATTAATGTTAGATATGTAATACCATGGACGGTCCGAAGGTCATCAAAGGAAGTTGCACCTAGCACATGAAGGAGAAGTAAGCGCAAGCAGAAGCGCTGAATGTCTGACGCTAAAGTGACAGAGTACATACGACCAATTATTCTATCAGCACCCCTTTGCCTTCTCTGCCATGTTCTGGTCCTCTCGTGAAAAACATAATGTTTAGGTATGTTAGTGTATAGTATACCTGTAGCCTTCTGGTATTGTTGATTTAGTTTCAACCATGCCGTTAAAGTATTGTCTCTCGAAGCTGCGTTCTGTGCTGCAGCCTCAACGTTAGCAGTAGTAAAAACTACTGATTGCTTTCCAGTGAGATGAACTTGGAGTCTGATAATTGCATGAGACTACTTCTGCATATGGAACCCCAAAAGGCGCCAAGCAGCCTTAGGCGCGCTCACATATCTAGAGTCCATAAAGGACGTGATATCATCATGGTTCAGGGTTCCGTGTTCTTTAATGAAGATGTAGGCGCAATCATGTCATTTGTAGACGTATTTAAACAGATATTTGACGCTTTTTACGGAAGCATAGCACTCGACGTTTATATGACAGTTGTACTTTAGGCTGAGGTACGGATTGTAAGGAACGACCCATGAGTTGTCAATTTCTCGGCTATTGACGAATGCTGTTACACCATTGTTCCGTCGCCTATATTTGGGATAACCTTCAACATTAATGATTATTTCTTCACAGAACGGCTTCGGAAACTTCTTCGATCAGGATCCATCAACCATGTATTTCCACAGGGCCAATGAATCATGTGTTTGGTAACTATTTCGTGCAGTCGAGGCTATGTTGCACTGTCTGGTATTTGTGCAGAAATCATTATATCCAATTGTTCACCGTCGTTAGGCTTGTCCTCGCAGCATAAAATTAATATTATGTTAGCATGCGGAAGCCCACGTTTCTGGAACTCAATGACATGGATTTTTGCTATTGGTTTTCCAAGAACGTGATGTTTTCCAATGTCATCTAAAAGAGCATCCAGTTTAAGTTTTAAAACGCGTGCGACCAAATCTGGACGAAATTCTAATGATTGGCCTTGTTGTAAATTGGTGACAATTTCAGGCCATTTTGGGGTGCATGTGATTGTAATGAAGAAGTAGGGTTTCTTGTACTTTCTAACAATCGCAATGGCATCTTGATAATTTTAGAGCATGTTCCTGGGGCTTCCCTGGAAGGATGAAGGAAGTATTAGTGGTTGGCCTGGCATAAGGCCTTGTTGTCTCGCTTATTATTACATCCGACATCCTATCAGTTTGAAGACACGTTTCTTGCAGTGACAGCAGCATGTCAACACAAATAACTACACAAAAAAGCAAATAGTTTCGAGTGCCCTTGTTTCTTATTTCCCCCAGGTGAAACATCTCGTTGCACAAGAACAAGCTCATGTTCGTCATTTATATCCCTTTGTAGTGAGTTAAAATGTTACTTACTTTATATTCAATTTATTGTGTAACTGCATTTTTGAAGGCATTTAAAAATACAATACAATTTTAATTATTATGGGATATTAATATAAATTATAAACAACGCCCACTCCTAACGTTCACCATCCTCTAAAAACTCAGTGGGCTGCCTAACATTTTTAAACGTTGATCTGTCCCCGGCGTAAATAAATTTTGGGACCACTGCCATAGCTGAACGAATTCAACCGGATATATTTCTGAAGCTTAATTATTACGTTCGTTGAGAGTGTTTAGATCATATTTGTTTACACCTGGTCACAAGCTTGTAATATCAACGAGTGTTACTTCGTGTTATACACAACTTCTGATCTTACAAGAATAGATTTTGACATGAATTTAAATATATATGTTTTATTATAGATAAAATTGTGTGCGTTCAACTAGGGTTTTCTTATTTTGTAACAATTTCAAAAATTTATTTGAAAGATTTTCTGAATCAAATCATTTAAAATGTATTTTATTTTGCATTTAACATTGGTTTTAGTTTGAATAGTAAAAGTAAAAATTAAAAAAAATATATAATTTTGTAACTTTTTCTAGGTCAAGAATGCTTTATATAATGTAGGTATCATTTCAAATATTAAACATCTCTGCTAAATGTATCTCATATCCTCTTCATTTTACATTTAAATACCATAATTAATAAAATTATAATTATGCTCCGAATTTTGAATGTCAGCAATATACTTGAAAAGAAACTGTTTTTCTTTTCACCAAGCTCGATTAATTCAAATTTTAAAGTGTTTTATTACAACATATTTGTTATCATTGAAAAAATATTTGCTAGTTGTAAATGGACTATTAAAATATTTATGGCAATTAAAAAAACAAGTGGCATGAAATTCCTCAAATTTCGATCATTTAAGCTATTTGAAAAGCTACAAATTTTATATTTAGTATATGTTGTTTGCTTTTAGCTTGATATTCAAAAAACAAAGTAAAATAGAAAAGAGTCTTTAAAAAAAAAACGCAAATGTTGCGAAATTTTCTTTTGTAAAAAAGCACGTTTTCTCATTTGATATACTAATTGGCTTTCACACTGATGATCTATAAAAAGGCAACCCAGAAACTGTAACAGTTAAAGCTTACCACAGCACGGAAGACAACAATTATTGATCACGCTCAAGATATCGATATTCATTTAAAGCAAAGATGAAAACTTTACTGATTTTGATCGGTTTGTTATGTGTGGCGGATGTCCAAGGCTTGGTATGTACATAGTGTTACTAACGTTTGTTGCTATATGTTTTTCTAAGTTTTGGTTCATTATTATAAGAAAGTTTGGCATGTATCTTTACACTAGCAAAATACACGCGCTTTGGAGCTGAAAATTAGGATTTCAGTAAAGTGTTAAAAAAACTCGTTATATCAATTCACAACACAAATTGATTTTTATCTAGATTTATGATGGAAATATTAAATTCATCGTCTTTTGTGTTTGTCTTTCGTGGTCACGTGGAAAAAAACTAAAGTAAAAAATGACTGACTGTCTTTCATCCTATCGACCTGATAATTTAAATATATTTTTTCGCCTGATAGCAATGTTTCTTTGCTACATCCTTCCAGCTACAGCCCATGTAGGGCCCTGGCTTGCTCAACCACATCCTTCTATTCAGATCGATTGATGGCTTTCTTTCACCATGCTCGAACCCCTTAAATAACGCATGGTATATTCTCTACCAGAAAAACAAATGTTAACAGTTACAAAAAGATAACGTTCAAAGTTCACTTTCTTTTCCCGTGAATCAAAACATGAAAACAATATCTTTTCACAGGATTTCTTTGGTTCTTAGAAATAGCTCGCTAAACACCCATTTCATTTATAGTCTAAGCATGAAAACAATATCTTTTCACAGGATTTCTTTGGTTCTTAGAAATAGCTCGCTAAACACCCATTTCATTTATAGTCTAAGCATGAAATTAGTTCAAGACAAATAGGATATTTTTAGCCAGATAATATTTGTGAATATTGTGGCTTGGGGAGAGTAGAAAATATGGTATACTTATTTTAAAGGCACATGTTCCTTTATCGTGAATAAAAACATAAGAATAATGCTGCTTTTTAAGAAAAGGGTGAGAAACTTATCTTCTTATAAATTTTAAGTCAATCATATATTCCAGCACATTTTTTCTAATAGTAACAATTCACTTTATATCAATCTTTTTTCCCGTTG
>MUZC01000272.1:171757-209045 GCA_002072015.1 Radix auricularia
CCCCCCCCCCCCCCCCCCCCCCGTTATTTGGGGTATATAAAATTGAAAATTACTAAATCTTCTATTTCCCGACTAGACAGAAGTATGCAATTTTAGGATATTGTTTAGTACATTACCCAAATTATAACAGGCGAAAGTATATTTAAACTATAACATTCTGAGGTCATGGGGCCCAAATGTTTTTTTTCCCCATTTGGGCTACATAAAAATTGAAAATTACCAATTCTGCTATTTCCCGTGTAGGTTGAATCATGAAAATTTGACAAGTTGTTAATTACACTCTACCGACGATAATTTGCAAAAAAATAATTTTAAAAATCTCACTCTTGGGGGCTAGGGGCCCAAATGTAGTTTTTTCTTATATTAAAAACCGTATTATCTCTAATTCTCAAATTTACCGTATACGAAAAAATTGAATTTTTTGGAAGTTATAGAGCACACTCTCCCTAGAAAAATGGAGAAAAAGTCTTTTAAAATTCTCACTCAGTGTGGGGCTGGTGTTCCCACATGTATTTTTTTCCTTAAATTAGCTATATTTCCCATCCATCAACAATGGTAACAGATGAAAACATATTGAACTTATCTCTCTAAGGGGGCCGGGGCCCAATGTATATGTCTTCTTTATATGAGCGATATAAAAAGTGAAAATTACTAATTTTCCTATTTCCCGTTTAGGTAGAAAGCATGATACTCTGGGAAGTTTAGCAATACATATCCGCAATGCTAAGAGGAGTAAAAAAGAAATCCCTCCCCTGGGGGCCGGGGCCCAAATTTATTTGTTCTGATATAAAAATTGACTCATCTGTATTCTCTAATTTTCGGTGACGGTAGAAGCATAAAAGTTTGGAAATTTGTTGAGGAGGCACTCAATTAACAAAGCAAAATTTTAAAACTCCAGCTCATGTGGGGCCGGCGTTTATATAATTTTAACATCACCTATTCTCATATGTCCGAGTAGGTAGAAGCATGAAATTTTCGAAAGTTGTTGAGTACACTTCTGCGATGGTAACAGGCGACAAAAATATTTATAACACTTATAGGCAGCCTGGTTCCCAAATATAGCATTGTTTTTTATACTGATGTAAGCCATATAAAATTTTAAAATCTTTAATTCTACTATTTGGAATAATGGGAATTCGGAAAGTTGTTAGTTTTACAACCACTATGGTGCTGTCTTAACTGGTGTGCCAGAGTCTTGGGATTGCTGGTATAGAATTGCAGACACTATGCTTTTCTGATATGTGTTTGATCTGCTTTAGATCTTCTTCTTCTTCGTTCTCAATAGAGAATATTGAGTTTTGCGTGCCACGAGTTTTGCGCCTATTGACCCGTGGTCTCCGACTTCAGCCTGCTGTATTTTCTGGATTTGCTTACATAGCCTTTGGTCAGCCAAGAACATCTGCAAGGCAGCAGTTATTTTTTGGCAAGTGGTGCAGCGTTCACATGCCACGGCTAAGGATTCCACGCATTACCCCGCCACTTTTCACCCAATTGGAGCTGGGTGGAAATCGAGGACGCCCTAGGCCCCGGGAACAAGTCCCTGGCTACCCATGGAATCAAACTCGAGACCATCGGAACGACCATCGGTAATTTTAAGATAAATTTACCTTTTTACTTCATGCAAATAAAAATATAGTACGCTTCTACAGAAAACCTCATTTACAACTCGTGCGAACCCTGGTACTTGCCTCTAGTATCTATTATATAATGCGCCTAAGCGCGTCCGAAGCCGCTATGCCCCGCAACTCTTTATTTTTTCGTTCTTTTTTTATTGGAAAATATAGAAATAAATAAATAAAGATTTTGGTTTTGAGATTAACAGAGCGTGTGGTGTAGCGTGTGGTGTAGCGCGCCGTAAATTAATAGAAAATGGTTTATGTATAGTTAAAATATAGTACTGGACTACTAGATATTCCATTAATTTTATGAACAAAACATTCCGCCAATGCGTGCTTCGTATTAAGCGCTTAAATAAATGTCAGTTTTCTTTTAAAGTTTATAGACTTACTTTTTAAAAATAAAATCCCTTCAGGGGCCGTCTATAAAGTACGTAACGCTTCAGAGGGGGTGAGGGGGTGTAAGAAAGTGTGACAGTTGGTGACAGGGGTGAGGGGTTGTCCGGCCATGTGCGATGTCATAGCGTTTTATGTTAAATTTTAATTATTTTGTTAATTAAATATATATTTTTGTACGAAAGTTTGAAATACTTTATTGGGGGTCCGAGATTTGTGACAGCGGGGAGGGGGGGGTAAAATGGTCAAAAATAGCGTGACGTACTTTATTAACGGCCCCGACTTAGTAAAATGTTATGTATTAAGACAAAAAAAATAATAAGTTATTTTATAAGTTGAAAAAACTTACAATTCAAAATAATAATAATTATTATTATTATTATTTTTAAATCTTAAATCTAAATACGAAGAAAAATAATCCGTTTATCCTAGAGAAACTAATATCTGCAAATTTAGTGAATTGTTATTTTTCTAAAACAGATTGTGAAGCGCTTATGAATGATATAATTATCAAACTTACATGTTAATTTAAGTTTTTTATACATCTACCTATATTATCGCATGGAGACAAATTTTGTACGGGCTAATAAAAACATCAACATTACATAAAATTAAATTTCTAAATGGAAAAATGAACACGGAACAGCATTTAAAGCATTTAATAAGTGATTTCTCATAAAAACATTTGCAAAATTTGTTAGGTGCAAAATTTTTTACCTTTTGTGCTTACATGTGCTTACCTAATACAAATGAGTGTTTTGAATCGATTTCTCTATGAACTGACATAAAGAAGAGGTGTATTGGAAGTAATCGATCAGGGATTTAAATAAGAAAATGGAATATGTATAGGTGTTAAATATATTGTTTGAAGAGTGGGGCTAAAAGTATAGTCGAACCCTGGGTGGCAACAACATTATTTCTTAGCCACTGATATATTCTTTTTGCAAAGCTTAAACTAAACAAACAGGGTAAATTTTAGTCCAAACCTTGCGATTTTACGTCTGTCTTTAAAAAAAATATATCCCAAATCCCCTCTACCCAAGGCATCAATTTTCACTTACGTATTATGTAGCTCAAAAAAATATACACACATTTTCCATAATAAAGGTAATTTATAAACATTAAAGGAGTGGATGTTGTGGATTAACAGGTAGACAAACAATAAAGCTTCTCTTAAAAAAGTATAACAAAATAAATAAATAAACAACATATGTGGAATATTTCTAGAATAATCTGATTGCATGGTACCTGCTTCGGATAATAACTGTAGAGTTGTCTATTGGTGCAAGTGTGTGTGTGTTGGGTGGGTATATGGGTGAGTGTATGTGTTTTGTTAACTTCTATGTCTTCTGATGTTGAGCCTCTAACTACCAGTATTTATCTTCCAAAACAATTCATATTTGTTTGAATTTACGTCTTGACTGTGTTTTCTTTATTGTAAGATGATATAAATTGTTGACATCAGAAAACATTAGATCTATATTGCAAGCTGGTATATATATATTTTTTGTTGTTGATAAATCAGTCAAACATAAAATCCATACAATGAAATTTATAAATAGAAAATGCACACAGAACAGTATTTGATACAAGAAACAAGGGATTAGTAAATGTAGCAATAAAAGTGTTTGTGAGGTTGAACATTTATTTAACCAGCTGCTTAAATAGTTTACGTGATTTTTTTTCTGGAAAGATTGCTACATAAAACTGCTCCAAAGGAATATATGGATAATAAAAAGTTCGGTACTGATAGAGATGAAAAAGAATTAAATGTATTGAATTGCATTGGCTAATAAATAAAACGGTTATCTTTATATATAGTTGTAAATTTCTTACTTTTTAAAAGACAATTTTTATTGCAGTCGGGGTGAGTCAATAATATCCTGAAATGCATAAAAACTATAGCATAGTAACAGCTATATACTTTTTGCGTAACTTAAACTAAACTAGCAGGGCAAATTTTAAGCACAAACCTTACGATTCAAAGTGTATTTTTAAGACAAATAAACCCCAGATTTACCTATTATCGGCATTAATATTCACATAATTAATATTAAAAGTTTAAATAATATCCTATTCATTTGACTAAGGTCATGCTTAATCTGGAAATAGAACGAATGTTTTTGAACAGCTTTTCCCATAATCAATGTAATCCTAATAACAGGTATTTATGCAGGTAACGATTGAAAAAAAATCCATTAAAAACTTGCGTAAATTTCTAGCACAATGCGGTTGCATCGCAAACGCTTCGTGTAAAAACTGTAGGCTACTGTTCTTTAAAATGTAAATATGTCCAGTGTAAAGAAATATCAAGGGTATTACGACTTATATGTAGGATTTTGCATCAGAATGTGGGTGTTCGGTAAAAAAAGCTCGCTATAAACAACTCATTTTGCGACAAACTGTTTAGATTTTATTAGATTAATATTATATATCAGCAATACAAATTCGTATAAAGAATGATTTTTTATGTCAAGGACGTATCATGTGGTTTACTAAATGGCAGTTTTCTTTAAAACTCTACACTATAACCTTACTTTTTTTGAAGTTGTTATTTTACACCATTCTGTTTTAAAATCAAATCCCTACATAGTAAAATGTTTTACATAAAGACAATAAAAATAAGTCATTTTACAAGCTAAAAAAATCCGCACTAATAATAATAATATCAAAAAAGCTTATATGTAAATACAAAGACAAATAATTCGATTCTCTTAGACGTAGAAGTATCCGATAATTTAGTGAATTGTTACTATTATTTTTTTTAAAAAAGAGCGGAAGCCATTACGGATAATATAAAATTTATTAGAAGATCAATATCTATCTCATTTTTTAAAAGCAACATTGTTTTTTTAAAATTATTATTCATGTGAAAAGAAAATATAGTCTATCTTTTAAACAGATAAACCATATTTTTAACGCTTTCCAAGCCTTAATATTGACAAGTATTAACTGGCTCAAAAATATCGTATTTGTTTTGAACTATTTTCATGCTTAGACTATGAAAAGGAAGATGCGTCTTTCGAGAGGTTTTTCCTATATCCAAATGAATCACATTGATAGACACTGCTTTCATTTTATGATTCATTTGAAAATAAATTAAGCCTTGCCCATCAGAGTTTTATAACTGTTAAAGACATTCAATATTCTGGTAGAGTATACAGAGAAAAGTATGCGTTATTAAAGCAAAAATACAAAAATGGATGGGTAATTTTCAAATTAATCATACTTTCTATTGTCTCTAATACAAATATCGTGACTATTATGGAGAATTGGTTTTTATGTATTACTAGATATATACAAATATCGTGATGCTATTAAACTCATCACTAAATTTGTATAGGAATTTGAGACTCAAAAACGAAATATAGTTATTTTTATTTTTATTGCACCCACCCCGTAGCATAGCACGGGTATATTGCTCGTCTATAATATAATGCGCCCAAGCGCGTCCGAAGCCACTACGACCCGCAACTCTAGATTTTTTCGTTCTTTTTTTATTGGTAGTGAGTATAAAAGAATAGCAATAACCGGAAGTGAACGAGCGCGTATGCAGCCGCATATTGGGTCGTTTCGACGAGGCTATACTCACTACCTTTTTTATTAGAAAAAAAGAAATAAAATAATACAGATTTTAGTTTTGAGATTAACAGAGCGTGTGGTGGTATAGCGCGCCGTAAATTAATATACAATGTGACGTCATGGATCTTTTATTATATCAAATTGGGAAAAGGAAACAATGTAAAAAGAACAATGATTAATACTTTTTTGTTGATAATTGGAGTGTGTGAGGAAGTAAGAATGTGCGCGAGTGTGTTCATGGGAGTGTGTGTGGGTCTGTGTGTACGTCTGTGTGAGCGTGTGAGTGTGTGTTTGTATTAGTTGTGAACTAACGATTGATTTAATAGACAGCTAAAAGTGACATTAAAGATTAAAAAGAACTTACCAGGACTTTCCTAGAAGAAAATGGTTTATGTATAGTTAAAATATAGTACTGGACTACTAAATATTCCGTTAATTTTATGAACAAAATATTCCGCCAATGCGTGCTTCGTATTAAGCGCTTAAATAAATGTCAGTTTTCTTTTAAAGTCTATAGATTTACTTTTTAAAAATAAAATCCCTTCAGGGGCCGTCTATAAAGTACGTAACGCTTCAGAGGGGGTGTAAGAAAGTGTGACAGTTTGTGACAGGGGTGAGGGGTTGTCCGGCCATGTGCGATGTCACATCGTTTTATGTTAAATTTTAATTATTTTGTTAATTAAATATATATTTTTGTACGAAAATTTGAAATACTTTAGTGGGGGTCCGAGATTTGTGACAGTTTGTGACAGCGGGGAGGGGGGGTAAAATGGTCAAAAATAGCGTGACGTACGTTATTAACGGCACCGACTTAGTAAATTGTTATGTATTAAGACAAAAAAATAATAAGTTATTTTATAAGTTGAAAAAACTTACAATTCAAAATAATAATAATTATTATTATTATTATTTTTAAATCTTAAATCTAAATACGAAGAAAAATAATCCGTTTATCCTAGAGAAACTAATATCTGCAAATTTAGTGAATTGTTATTTTTCTAAAACAGATTGTGAAGCGCTTATGAATGATATAATTATCAAACTTACATGTTAATTTAAGTTTTTTATACATCTACGTATATTATCGCATGGAGACAAATTTTGTACGGGCTCATAAAAACATCAACATTACATAAAATTAAATTTCTAAATGGAAAAATGCACACGGAACAGCATTTAAAGCATTTAATAAGTGATTTGTCATAAAAACATTTGCAAATATTTGTTAGGTGCAAAAATTTTTACCTTATGTGCTTACATGTGCTTACCTAACACAAATGAGTGTTTTGATTCGATTTCTCTATGAACTGAAATAAAGAAGAGGTGTATTGGAAGTAATCGATCAGGGATTTAAATAAGAAAATGGAATATGTATAGGTGTTAAATACATTGTTTGAAGAGTGGGGCTAATAAGTATAGTCGAATCCTGGGTGGCAACAACACTATTTCTTAGCCACTGATATATTCTTTTTGCAAAGCTTAAACTAAACAAGCAGGGTAAATTTAAGCCCAAACCTTGCGATTTTACGTCTGTCTTTAAAAAAAAAATATCCCAAATCCCCTCTGCCCAAGGCATCAATTTTCACTTACGTATTATGTAGCTCAAAAAAATATACACACATTTTCCATAATAAAGGTAATTTATAAACAGTAAAGGAGTGGATGTTGTGGATTAACGGGTAGACAAACAATAAAGCTTCTCTTAAAAAAATTATAACAAAATAAATAAATAAACAGAATATGTGGAATATTACTTGAATAATCTGATGGCATGGTACCTGCTTCGGATAATAACTGTAGAGTTGTCTATTGGTGCACGTGTGTGTGTGTTGGGTGAGTGTATGTGTTTTGTTAATTTCTATGTCTTCTGATGTTGAGCCTCTAACTACCAGTATTTATCTTCCAAAACAATTCATATGTGTTTGAATTTACGTCTTGACTGTGTTTTCTTTAATTTAAGATGATATAAATTGTTGACATCAGATCTATATTGCAAGCTGGTATATATATATTTTTAGTTGTTGATAAATCAGTCAGACAAACATAAAATCCATAGAATGAAATTTAAAAATAGAAAATGCACACAGAACAGTAAAAGTGTTTGTGAGGTTGAAAATTTATTTAACCAGCTGCATAAATAGTTTACGTGATTTTTTTTCTGGAAAGATTGCTACATAAAACTCTTAGATATACAGACGCTCCTTCTATGCAGAAGATAATTGCGTCCACAGACCATGACAGATGATCTGTTGGCAAGTGATGCAGCGGTCACAGGCCACGGCTATGGGGTTCCACGCATTACCCCAGCCGCCTAACTATTGTCTAGTTAGGTACCCATTCGGAGCTGGGTGACTCGGGGACTCCTCACGCCCCGAGAGCTAATCCCCACCTTAGTGTGGATTCGAACTAGTGACCATCGGTATGACAGTCGAGAGCGCTACCTCTCGACCACCACGTCCCACTGCTCCAAAGGAATATATGGATAAAAAAAGTTCGGTACTGTTAGAGATGAAAAAGAATTAAATGTATTGAATTGCATGTGGCTAATAAATTAAACGGTTATCTTTATATATAGTTGTAAATTTCTTACTTTTTTAAAAGACACATTTTATTGCAGTCGGGGTGAGTCAATATATCCTGAAATGCATAAAAACTATAGCATACTAACAGCTATACAGTGGCGTAGCTAGAGCTTTTGCCGCCCGGGGCGGTCTCCAATTTGCCGCCCTTTTAGGGGTGTCCATAAATGACGTCACACATGTGGAGGGGAGAGGGTGTCACACATGTGAAGTCAAATAAAAACGCGCAAATTTAAATAAAAGTTCTACTTAAATATATGATTACCGAAACTTAATTTAATAACGTTTTACAGAGTTTTACACGTGTTAAGATATTAGAGTGCAGCTTTACACTAAAAAGTATTTAACTGACAAAAAAATGGAAACATGCTGATTTTCAAATAGAAAATACGGCTTTATGGGGGGGGGGGGAAGGAGTTGAGGTTTTGTGATGTCACATTGAAGAAAGGGGTCTAAGTTTTTGTGACGACGTGTGACCAGGGGAAGACTGGGGGTAAATTTTCAGCCAAAATCGCGACACGTCATTCGAGGACGGACACTTAAATCAATCGTATGATGGTTTTTATAAATTAATAAACATTAATAAAAAAAAATTGTAATTGAAAGGACGTACATTGTAAAAGTTAAAGGTGACGAACTTGTTAACCATTCCATGCCATATTTATGTAAGCATTAATAAAATAGGCCGAATAAGATGATATACCTATAAGTACACATTTTTAAAAATATAAGATGCTTTTATTAAAGGCCACAAGAAATTTATTGAGGTCGCAGGCCTCCCAACCCCCCAAATGAGACAAAAACATATTCCAAATTTACACCGAAAATTATTAACAATTAATATGCTTTTATTTTACCACGTTTTTCTTAGTTTGCTTTCTTGGATGTTTGTCTTTCCGGGGCAAAAATTGAATTCCTTTTTTGAACCACTTCTGATCATCCAATTTTGATGAAATTTTGCATGCATACTTGATTCACATGACAATTTAATATTTCATTAATTATAGTACTCAATTCTACTTAATTATAGTAATTATACTAAAAATAAAGATGTATGACGTCATTAACATGAAAATTTCAAGGGAAGTAACATAACCAGGGAATTTTCATTTTTTTTAGTTATTTCCCATGTCTTAAAGACATTAAATTTGAACTAAAAAGTATAAAATAAAAATATTTTTAAAAAAGTTTTTAAGATACCACGTTTTGTGAACTTAAAAGAAGAATATAAATTTTTTCTTGGGCTATGTTGGAACTTCCCTTCCCCTGGGCTGAGCCAGAACTGTTTTGTTGGATGCACATTGTGGACATTTTGTACATACACACTCTTACACACCAAAATATTTTCGAACTAAAAACGTGGGGCGCATTCGGCTGAATTGCCCTGTGAAATTAAATGAAGTATCATATATAGACTGTGGAGGAATTTGAAACTGAAAAGTTTAATGTAATAGCATTAATAGACCAAATTTCAGCCGAAATTTCTTCCTTCAAAAGAAAAAGGGCTGTTGTCGGAAATGGCTCTATTTTTCAAAATAATGCCCAAAAATGCCGCCCTTTCGATGAGTGCCGCCCGGGGCGGACCGCCCCCCCCCTAGCTACGCCACTGCAGCTATATACTTTTTGCGTAAATTAAACTAAACTAGCAGGGCAAATTTTAAGCACAAACCTTACGATTCAAAGTGTATCTTTAAGACAAATAAACCCCAGATTTACCTATTTTCGGCATTAATATTCACATAATTAATATTAAAAGTTTAAATAATATCCTATTCATTTGACTAAGGTCATGCTTAGTCTGGAAATAGAACGAATGTTTTTGAACAGCTTTTCCCATAATCAATGTAATCCTAATAACAGGTATGTATGCAGGTAACGAATGAAGAAACATCCATTAAAAAACGTGGGTAAATTTCTAGCACAATGCGGTTGCATCGCAAACGCTTCGTGTAAAAACTGTAGGCTACTGTTCTTTAAAATGTAAATATATCCAGTGTAAAGAAATATCAAGGGTATTACGACTTATATGTAGGATTTTGCATCAGAATGTGGGTGTTCGGTCAAAAAAGCTTGCTATAAACAACTCATTTTGCGACAAACTGTTTAGATTTTATTAGATTAATATTATACATCAGCAATACAAATTGGTATAAAGAATGATTTTTTTGTATGTCAATGACGTATCATGTGGTTTAATAAATGGCAGTTTTCTTTAAAATTCTATGCTATAACCTTGCTTTTTTTTAGCGCATTTTCGAGATGTCGAAATCGCTATTGCCCCCGTTTTGTCCGTCTGTCTGTCATCACCATGATCACAGGATCCATAAGTCCTAGACCCATGATGTATATATGTTTTTTGTATGTCCTGACCTGCCATTGGTGCATCAACACTCAGTTACTCGATCCGTTAAAAAACCCCGTTAAAACTACCAAAAAACTTTGCGAATCGAGAGGTAACACTGGCGCAGGGAACGGCCGCCATTGCCGGAAGTCGAATACATCATTTTTGAAGCATTCAAGGGTGGTGCGAAGGCGTGTAAAAGAATTAGTTTTTTTGTTGTTTTTTTTGTTGACGTCATTAGAATATGTGTAAAAGTTTAGAGAGTTTTACGTCATCATTTGTGGTGACTTGTAGTTAGATTAAAGAGAAAATAAATTTTTTTAAAATGTAAAGAAATGACTTTTAAATTTTAAAAATGTCAGGTATATTCATTACACAAGAAAATTCATAAAAATATGTCTAAAATCTAAACACAATTACTGATAACTACATAATGCTGATATCTAACATAAGTACTGATACATAATACGAAAATGCGCTAACACGTCCTGAGTTCCAAAAGGGACCAGGCTTAACATGATTTTTTTTCCTTATTTGGGCTATATAAAAAATGAAAAATCAACAATTTTTCTATTTTCGAAGAGGCAGAAGCATGAAATTTTAGGAAATAGTTGATTATACTTCTGCAATGGTAACAGGCAAAAATATATTTAAATTACTTCCTACTGGGGGCTGGGGGCCCAAATTTAGTTTTTTCTCTAATATAAACTATATTAAAAAAACTAAAAATCACTAAATATCCTATTTTACTGATAGATAGAAGCATGAAACTTTGGCAAGTTGTTAAGTACGCTAAAGCGACGATATTTTGCGATAAACAATTTTTAACTTCCCACTCATGAGAAGCCGGGGGCCCAAATGTAGTTGTTTTTTTTTTACTTATATATGCTATATAAATACTGAAAATAACCATTCTTCTATTTCCCGTGTAGTTAGAAGAATGAAACTTTGGGAAGTTGTTAAGTACACTCTCCTAACGCTAATTTGCGAAAAAGAATTTCAAACTTCCCACTCATTGGGGGCCGGGGGCCCAAATGGTTTTTTTTCGTTTATAGAAACAAACTCATCACTCATTCTCCAATATACCGTGTCGTAAAAACATGAAACTTTTGGAAATTACTCTCCATGCAATAATGGCAAAAAAATAAATAAATACAATTCTCACTTATGTGGTGCCGGGGGCCCAAATGTACTTTTTCTTAAGCGGGCTATATTAACAAAATGTAGACAACGAAATACAATCACGGTTCACGAAATATCAGTTTTCTGATTAGGTGGAAGCATTTGCATACTTAGGAATCGATGAGTACAACCCCGCAGTGGTAACAGGTGAAAAAAATATTTAAATTATCACTTACTGGGAGCCGGGGGCCCAAATGTAGTTTTTTTTACTATTATATGCTATATAAATACTGAAAATCCCCCATTCGACTATTTCCCGTGTAGGTAGAAGAATGAAACTTTGGGAATTTGTTAAGTACACTCTCCTAACGCTAATTTGCGAAAAAGCATTGTTTTCGCTTCTCCAGAAATCCCTATTTAAAACCCGTGAGAAGCCGGGTACTTGCCTCTAGTATATATATATATAAGACGCATTTGTTGTGTGTCTGTCTGTCTGTTCCCTAATAACTCAAGATCCAGACAACCCAGTCAAGTGAAATTTAGTAAACGTACACATAATTATATGGGGAAGGTTCTTAAATAGGTTTCGTTCCATAAATTCACACTCAGGGGCGCCAGGGGGGCCAACAACTTTTTTTCCATATTTGAGCTATATAAAAAATGAAAATCAACAATTTTTCTATTTATCGAGGAGGCAGAACCATGAAATTTTAGGAAATTGTTTAGTACGCTTCTGCAATGGTAACAGGCAAACATATATTTTAATTACCTCCTTCTGGGGGCTGGGGGCCAAAATTTAGTTTTTTCCCTTATATGAACTATATATAAAAACTGAAAATCACTAATTATCCTATTTTACGGATAGGTAGAAGCATGAAACTTTGGCAAGTTNTTTTTTTACTTATATACACTATATAAATAGTGAAAATCACCCATTCTACAATTTCCCATGTAGGTAGAAGAATGAAACTTTGGGAAGTTGTTAAGTACACTCTCCTAACGCTAATTTGCGAAAAAGAATTTCAAACTTCCCACTCATTGGGGGCCGGGGGCCCAAATGCTGTTTTTTCTTATATTAGAAACAAACTCATCCCAAACTCTCCAATGTACCGTGTCGTAAAAACATGAAACTTTTGGAAATTACTCTCCTGGCAGTAATAAATGAAAAAAATTCACACTTATGTGGTGCCGGGGGCCCAAATGCACTTTTTGTTAAGTGGGCTATATTAACAAAATGTAGACAACGAAATACAATCATGTCTCAAGAAAGATCAGGTTTCTGATTATGTGGAAGCATGTACTCCTCCAAAAATGGATGAGTTCAAGCCCGCAGTGGTAACAGGTGATAAAAATATTTAAGTTATCACTCACTGGAAGCCGGGGGCCCAAATGCAGTTCTTTTTTAAAAAAAAAAAATAATATATGCTATATAAATACTGAAAAATCCCCTATTCGACTATTTCCCGTGAAGGTAGAAGAATGAAACTTTGGGAAGTTGCTAAGTACACTCTCCTAACACTAATTTGCAAAATAGAATTTTAAACGTCCCACTCATTAGGGGCCGGGGGCCCAAAGATAGTTTTTTCTAATATTAAAATCTCACTCATCATTAATTCTCAAATTTACCGTGTAGGTGAAATCATGAAACTTTTGGAAATCCTTGAGCATACTCTCCCGACAATAATGGCAATTGTTCCATAAATTCTAAATCTAGCGGCAGGGGGCCCAAAAACGTTTTTCCTCCGTTATTTGAGGTATATAAAATTGAAAATAACTAATTATCCTATTTCCCGAGTAGGCAGAAGCATGAAATTTTAGGATATTGTTTAGTGCATTACCCAAATTATAACAGGTGAAAATATATTTTTATTAATACTTTCTGGGGTCCAGGGGCCCAAATAATTTTTTTCCCTATATGAGCTATATAAAAATTGAAAATCACCAATTCTCCTATTTCCCGTGTAGATAGAAGCATGAAAGTTTGGCAAGTTGTTAAGCACACTCTGCCGACGCTAATTCGCAACAAAAAAATATTTTAAAATCCCACTCTTGGGGGCTAACGGCGAAAATGTAGTTTTTTCTTATATTAAAAGCCGTCTTATCTCTAATTCTCAAATTTACGGTATACGTAAAAAATGAAACTTTTGGAAGTTATTGAGCACACACCCTCCCAACAAAAATGGAGAAAAAAATATTTTAAAATTCTCATTTAGGGTGGGGATGGTGTTCCCACATGCAACTTTTTCCTTAAATGGGCTGTGTTTCACATCTCCAATGGTTACAGGTGAAAACATATTTAAATTATCTCTCTAAGGGAGCCGGGGCCGAATGTAGTTTTCTCGTTATATGAGCGATACAAAAAGTAAAAATTACTAATTCTCCTATTTCCAGTTTAGGTAGAAGCACGTTTATTTGGGAAGTTGAGAAATACATAACTGCCATGGTAATATAGTGTGGTTTTTTACTCATATAAGTTATAAAAAAATTGAAAATATTTAATTCCACTATTTGGAATAATGGGAATTCGGAAAGTGTTAATTACACTACCACTACTGTGCAGTCTTAACTGGCGTGTCAGAGTCTTGTGATTGATGGTATAGAATTGCAGACACTATGCTTTTCTGATAGGCAATAGTATTTGACCTGCTTTAAGATAAATGTACCCTTTTACTTCATGCAAATAATCAGTATATTACGCTTCAACAGAAAACCTAATTTAAAACCCGTGCGAAGCCGGGTACTTGCCTCTAGTATATATATAAGACGCATTTGTTGTGTGTCTGTCTGTCTGTCTGTCTGTTCCCTAATAACTCAAGATCCAGACAACCCAGTCAAGTGAAATTTAGTAAACGTACACACAATTATATGGGGAAGGTTCTTAAATAGGTTTTGTTCCATAAATTCACACTCAGGTGCGCCGGGGCCCAACAACTTTTTTCCCTTATTTTAGCTATATACAAAATCAACAATTTTTCTATTTATCGAGGAGGCAGAAGCATGAAATTTTAGGAAATTGTTTAGTACACTTCTGCAATGGTAAGGGGCAAAAATATATTTTTATTACCTCTTTCTGGGGTCTGGAGGGCCCAAATTTAGTTTTTTCCCTTCTATGAACTACATATATAAACTGAAAATCACCAATTATCTAATTTTACGGATAGGTAGAAGTATGCAATTTCCCACTCATGAGGAGCCGGGGGCCCAAATGTAATGTTTTTTAATACTAATATACGCCATATAAATACTGAAAATCCCACATTCGATTATTTCCCGTGTAGGTAGAAGAATGAAACTTTGAGAAATTGTTAAGTACACTCTCCTAACGCTAATTTGCAAATAAGAATTTTTAATTTCCCACTCATTAAGGGCGGGGGCCTAAATGTAGTTTTTTCTTATATTCAAAACTCATTTATCACTTATTCTAAAATTTACCGTTTAGGTAAAACCATGAAACTTTTGGAAATTCTTGAGCGTACTCTCCCGACAATAATGGTACTTTTTCCATAAATTCCCATTCATGGAGGCCGGGGGCCTAAAAATGTCCCCCCCCCCCCAGTTATTTGAGGTATATAAAATTGAAAATAACTAATTCTCCTATTTCCCGAGTAAGCAGAAGCATGAAATTGTAGGACATTGCTTAGCACATTTCCGAAATTATCACAGGCGAAAATATATTTCTATTATCACTCTCTGGAGTCCAGGGGCCCAAATGTTTTTTCCCTATATGAGATATATAAAAATTAAAAATCACCCATTCTACTATTTCCCGTGTAGGTAGAAGTATGAAACTTTGGCAAGTTGTTAAGTACGCTACCCCGACAATTTTTTGCGACAAAGAATTTTAAACTTCTCACTCATGGCGGCCGGGGGCCCAAATGTTGTTTTTTTTCTTATATTAGAAACAAACTCATCACTAATTCTCCAATTTACAGTGTCGGTAAAAACATGAAACGTTTGGAAATTATTGAGCATACTCTCCTGGCAATAATGACTTTCTTTTTCATGGGGTGCCGGAAGCCCATATGTACTTTTTTTTCTTAAATGAGCTATATTAACAAAATTCAGACAACGAAATATTGTGAAATTTAGTACACGTATAGGACATTACATGAAGTTTCATAAGTAGATTTCGTTTAAATTTCCTGCTCATGTGGGGCCGGGGGCCCAAAAACGTATTTTGCTTAGATAGGCTATATAAAAATTGAAAATTACTAATGCTCCTATTTCTGATTAGGTGGAAGCATGAAATTAGAGGAAATTGTTGAGTACACGCCTGCAGTGGTAATAATTGAAAAAAATATTTAAATTATCATTTACTGGGAGCCGGGGGCCCAAATATAGGTGTTTTTTTTACTACTACACGCTATATAAATACTGAAAATCACCCATTCTACTGTTCCCATGTAGGTAGAAGAATGAAACTTTGGGAAGTTGTTAAGTACACTCTCCTAATGCTAATTTGCGAAAAGAATTGTGTAACCTTCAACAAAAAACCTCATTTGAAACCCGTGAGAAGCCGGGTACTTGCCTCTAGTATATATATATATATATGACGCATTTGTTGTCTGTCTGTTCCAAAATAACTCAACATCCAGGCAACGCAGTAAAGTGAAATTTGGTAAACGCACACACATGCATATGGGGAAGGTTTTTAAATATGTTTTGTTCCATAAATTCACCTTCATGGGCGCCGGGGGCCCAAAAACTTTTTTCCCTTATTAGAACTATATAAAAATGAAAATCAACAATTTTCAAGATCGAGACAACCCAGTAAATTGAAATTTGGTAAACGTACCCACAATCATATAGGGAAGGTTCTTAAATAGGTTTCGTTCCATAAATTCACATTCATTGACGCCGGGGGCCCAAAAACTTTTTTTCCCTTATTTGAGCTTTATAAAAAATGAAAATCAACAATTTTTCCATTTCTCGAGAAGGCAGAACCATGAAATTTTAGGAAATGGTTGAGTACACTCCTGCAATATTAACAGATAAAAATATACTTAAATTACCTCTTTCTGGAAGCTGGGGGCTCAAATATAGTTTTTTTTCCCGTTTATGAACTATATATATAAACTGAAAATCACTAGTTAGACTATTTTACGGATAGGTAGAGGCATGAAACTTTGGCAAGCTGTTAATTACGCTACCCCAAGAATTTTAAACTTTCCACTCATGGGGAGCCGGGGGCTGAAATGAATTTTAAAAAAAAACAAATATACGCTATGTAAATACTGAAAATCTACTACTTCCCGTGTAGGTAGAAGTATGAAACTTTGGCAAGTCGTTACGTACGCTACCCCAAAGATATTGTGTGAGAAAGAATTTTAAACTTCCCATTCATGGGGAACCGGGGGCCCAAATGTAGTTTTTTCATATATTAAAAACTCACTCATAACTAATTCTCAAATTTACGGTGTAGGTAAAACCATGAAACTTTCGGAAATTCTTGTGCATACTCTCCCGACAATAATGGCAATCGTTCCATAAATTCCACTCATTGGGGGACGGGGGCCCAAATGTTTTTTCTTATATTATATTATTTTTTTTCTTTTATATAAATACTTGTTTTTTATATTCAGTCGAAACCGCTTAAGTCGACGGTGTCGGGGAATGAAAAATGGCATCGACATAACCGATGATCGAGTTAAAGCGAAAACCAATATGGCGGCAAAATATTAACATGCGCTTGAAATTTCTATATGTACGTGTTGTGCGTTAATTAGTGATGGGACGATTAATCAGAATCGTATCGGAATATCGGGACCCTATTTCTTCACTCTTTCTTAAGGTTGTTAAGACCGTTCGTTTTTAAAGACCGTTTAAGTTTAAATATAACGCCGTTTTGCGGTGATTCCCAGATTGAGCGATACTGTGGCTTCGAAGCGACTTGCTTGATTTTCCTTACAAGCTACACAAATAAGTAACCTACACATCCCCTCATTGTCCCCGAACCATTCTCTTCTGGACTCGGAATGGTCTATCGTGACCTATATATGACTCATGACAAAGCGAACTCTTCTCTATATAAACGTACACAAATAAATTAGGTACTCCTTTTGAACCTTCAACTTAGACATATTTTAATTAATTCTAACCAATAGTTAAATGGCTTTTGCACACGGCAAATTCTTATGAATGAAACAATGAGAAAAAGCAGTAGTACAGTACATGTAATGGTCAAAATGAGGTTAAATGATGAATGGTTGCCAATGACAACAAGTTTACACACGGCACACGGTACATTTTATTATTCCATACGATCCCCTCAGCTTACAATTCCTTCGGTAACTTGATGCTAATAGGACTAACCAACATTAATGGTGTGGGAGATTGAGAGTGGGGGTGGGTAAACTGTCTGTAGTCTGTTATATTATATTTTATATATTTAAAAATCTGGGGAGCCTATGATTTTGGTATCGTCCCATCACTAGCGTTAATAAATGATAATGTTCATGCACGTATTTTTAGAGTTTTTTAAAAAACACAACTGCATTGCCGTTATTTGTTTGATGAAGCTATCGGCATGCTATAAAATTGTACATACATGTTTGCTAATAACAAAAGGTATATGTGCACCAACTGACAGAAGAAATTTACAAATTTAAAATAAAAACCAACGTCGATTATCGATAAAAACTTTATTATTCTCCAACACATCTCTGAAACTGGCGATTTAAGTTAGCAACACAGGCACAGGTCTCAACGCAAGAGGGCTATGATGACGACGTCACCAGCACATATCCCAAGCTGATCGCATTGCCATAGTACCAGAAGCAACACAGCGCTGAGAGCAAAACGCAAGTGGGATGTGACGTCACCAGCAGCATTTTCAAAAGCTGGCGATTGGTCATGGCATGGGGATCGAGTTAACCGATGTTAATTGGCAAATTTGACCTATTTTGTGCTCGTGTTATGAGGTTTCGGCGACTTAAAAAAATCGAATTAAACGACGAGAAAATACTAAGATAAAGAGAGAATTTGGCGGTTCTAATAAAAACCGTCGACTTAATGGGGTGGTCGACCTAAGCGAGCTCGAGGTAAGTGGGTTCCACTGTATATATATATATATATATATATAATCACAAAAATTTCAAGAGACAGTCACATTCTTATCGATAACATTATATATCTAAATAACTTAATTGTTTACACAAAAATTATTTTTTTTAAAGTAAAGTTGTGTAGTTAAAAATCATTTTTGAAAAGTTGAAAAAATAATCTTTTCTCACACCAAATTTAAATAATAATAAAAATATCATTTTCATTGGATTTTAATTAAAAGTATCTTGAAGTAAAATGTTAAAACAATACTTATATGTATTACAGAAATTATAGGTTAGTAAGATTTTCTTTAAAATTTAAATTGAAAGTATGAAGTTAAAATTTTGGTAACCCTTACGCCGTTATTAGCTAAATAAAAATTTTATATAAATTGTAAAACGTAGGCAATATAAATATACATATATTACATTTTTTACTATGTAATTTACACTAAACTTACTTTAATAAGCTTATCTGATGACAAAGTCTTGATAATTAAGTTGTTTATTATTAAGGGTTGTATTTATTTATTTGAAGACATTTATATTCAGTAAATAGTAAAGTTCAAATAAAGAATAGGACTGCTGCAAAGATTTAAGAAAATATTTAACTATAAAACTATCAACTATACTTAAGAATTAAGTTTGCTTTAATATAAGAAATTCACGGCTTTACGGGTTTTAAACTTGAAGGGAAAAAATCTCGTATTTACATCTACTCAAATAAGGGGCCGTCCATAAATGACGTCACGCACCTAGGGGGGGAGGGGGTCTCACTTTTGTGACGATGCGTGACGTGGGGGAGGGAGAGGGGTTGAAGAAATGTGACGTCACATCGAAACAGTAACTTTAAATAAAACTTCCACCCATTCCACTGAAATATTTGGTCTCTTAAAATTTATTTAAATTTAATGACTTTTTTTTATTCAGTGCTTCTCAAAGTGCCTGTCGATAGGCCATCAGCCGCCGGTTGGTTTAAGTTATCTAGACACGAAAATTAAATATACTTATAAGTTTGAGAACCCACAAGAGAACATACCAAATTGTTACGCTGCGACGTTTGACGTTGACATCAAAGCATATGTGTTGTCACCAGCTTCTTTTTAGTTCTCTCGCGGCAGGAGTCTGCGAACTTTTTTTTTTTGTTGTTGGTTATTCCCCCCCCCCCCAACTTCAACTGTATAGTTTAACAAACAGGACACGTGTCTAAAAAAAGATCTTGATAGGATTATATGTAGATATTTTAAGTCAAAACGACACGGAATATCCATTTTGTGGGTGGGGGAGGAAAATCTATTTGATACAATTATAAACGTTTTAAGTTTGATATAATTTTTCGATTGGTTTTTGATCAAACGCCTCAGGCCATTCTAAATATAATGATTAATGTGTTCATTTAAAATTAGTCAAAAGTATTCATTAACTTTATTGAATGCATCATTTTATCGCAATTCAAGAGGAGCACAAAATTACTTTCTTCTGAACTCAATTTTTAAGGCATTAATTCTAAATATGACAGAAAGGATACTTGATACAGTCCAGTCATGTTGATTAAGATTATTGTCACTTGAGTCAACATAAATGAAAGTAGGCTGGATTTAGATGTCTTCGTATAGTACGTAAATAAGAAATCTACATAGATAACAAATTTAACAAATGCATTTTCTGGAAAGAACCGGTTCAATAGTGGGCATATGTTACAAGCGTAAACGTACACATGACGTATTTGAAAATATCTAGTGGAGTGGAGTGGATTTTATATGTCCCAAATGAGTCTGCATTACTCCCAAAAATTCCCTTTTGACCCAAGCCCAAGATTAGGTAATTTACCCCTGTTAGCCGACCTCTTTCTTAAGGGATGCCCGTCAGTCAAATGAGCGATTTTTTAATAAAATACATTTTAAAAATATTATTTTAAAATATTTTTTTAAACAAAGAAGTTAACAGTAATGATTTATAGTCAATGTTTAATTTGTATGAATTAAAATAAAATATAATCTAATGATGTTAACACATTTCGTTTTTTTCACGGCCGTTTATCCCCACAATGATTGTGATTCAGCATTACCCCCAAGAGTTCCCTTTTTACCCCAAATGAGATAATTTATCGCTGTTAACCGACCCCTTGGTTTAAGAGGCCGATAGCGGTAGCCGTGTATTTTTCATTAGTTTATAAATTCCACAAGAGGATGCAACAATTTAAACACTCCTCGTCCATTGGTGACATTATATTTACAACTCTTGTGTGACGTACGTGAAATCCTTTAAGAGAAAAGAATTGAAAAAAAAAAAAAAACAAACAAACAAACTTGTGAGCTTCGGAGTAAAAAGTTATGATAAGATAGGATATTTTAATAATGTTATAGTAATTTTTCAGTCCTCAACTTGCAGGAATTACTGTATTTACAAGATGGCACTCTACTTTCCTGCACAAATGTGGGGTTCGTACATTATTGGCTATTTTCCGATTTCCTCTTCCAGCGCATACCTAATAATTTTTTTTGAAAACATGAGACGTGATACTAATGTGATAATTTTAGGTCAAATGCCTTTCATGTGCATATACTTAGTAGGAAAACTGTCATTAAAAGATTGAAATCAATTGGAGGAATTGTCTTACTTGTATCTATATATTCTAGGTCTGTCAACAATGCAATGATTCTTGTAACATCAACAGTTATATTCACGAGCTTAATCATGAAGGTTAATCACATCGAATGGTTTTTGACATTACCGCTGCATTGTTCATTAGCTGTCTTGCAATGCCTTGGAAACTTAACATTTATTTTAAAAATATAATAAATAAGACAATCTGAATTCATACTTAATCTTATAGGGCTTTAAGTTTTGTAGGGCCTCATTTTGCTATCAAATCAGTACAGAGAAAATCATGTCAAACGGGCAAAAGAATGCATCGGTACCTGGTGAAATGGAAAAATTCTTTGCGGTCGTCTGATATGTAAAAGTTTGAGAATCACTGGCTTACAATTTATTTAATGTCTTTTACTTAGCTTCACGCGTGTTACAATATTACATTGTAGAAATACATTAAATGAATACTTAAATGACAAAAAAAGTGATTTGAAACACTTATTTTGAAAATAAAGTGTTTTTTTTTTTTTNGGGGGGGGGGGTCAAAGTTTTGTGACGTACTTTTGGAGGGGGGGTCTACGATTTTGTGACGACGCGTGACGTAGGGGGGGAGGGGGTCAAAAATCGGCAAAAATCGCGTGACGTCATTTATGGAGGCCCCTAAGTGAGATAGTCACCGAAAACATATTATATGTGACGTATTTGATGACTAAAATATATTATTTTTAGAAAACTGTGACGTAAAACACGAAATTGCGAAGAATACCTATAGCGACCCGTTCATTGTGCAGACAAGTTTTTCCGTCAATTTTCAGTGTAAGCTAATTTTTTTTACCCTTTTCGCTACATATCACTTGAATAATTGTCTGAATATATATATCTAAGTGTAAATCTAATATTAATCAGTGTATTACTCTGGCGTGTTACACCGGAGAAGAAAAGTTTAATGCAGTCACAGTTTGAGATCTAATACGCCAAGAAGCAACGGGAATTACCTATTATCCTAGCAACGAAGCTCAAACATTTCCTGTGTTATGCCTGCGAAATCAGCACTGATAATAATGGTTCGTTGCTCATTTTAAAAAAAATAATAATAATATGCCAATGTGGTTTGTTTAAAAAAATTAATTAATTAATTAAAATATGTATTTATATTTCTGTTAAAATCGGAACACGCATCAAAAATTGTTTCAAAATATATTTAGTTGTTTGTTGTTTTTTTATCAAGTTTTATGTATTAGTCGTATTACTTATTATTTCTAAGTCTCTCTTCTTCTAAATATATATTATATTGTTAAATTTAGGCGGAGTCCAGTTATTCACATGAATATGACTTACGGAGGTTAAGATTGAGAGAAAAAACATTAAAAAAAGGTTAGAAGATAGATGTTTATAGTTTCTAGTGGTTAAAAATGTATATAGTCAAACATGAACATGCTTCCATTTCAACAAGAGGGAATATGGATATTTTGGTTCCCGGGGGACTTGAAAATAAAAGGTTTAAAAACTTTGAGAAGAGGGACAAATGTTGAAATTACAGCAGAAGAAAAATCTCAACAGTTGTATCCAATAGAAACAGATTTTTTTCAGTAAACCATTCACAGCAGCTTCTAAAAGAAATGCTCTAGAAAACAAAGGAAAGTTCAAAATTTTGCAGTCAGACTAGATTTGTTTTTTAACTGACTATATTACCCCGCTACTTTATTCATTACATTGGCTACGTATACAAGCACGAGTTGATTACCAACTAATCGTCTTGTCACAACTTCTCTTCTGACTCATGCTTACTAAATTTTTCTCTGTCCACTCACCCACTCGTCAGCTACGCTGTTTTGCAGACACACGTAATCTCTCTGTTCCTAAGACAAGCACAAAAGCATTTGGCGAAAGGTGTTTATTTTTCTGTGACCCCAAACAATGGAATTTTCTACCATTACAAATTTGCAGTATTCCAACTACTAAGGACTACAAGACTGCGCTACAGACACATCTCTTATGTTTTTTTTTTCTTTTAAAATTAATTAAACATTTCTTCTGATGTAGCAGCTAGAAAAAAATAGCTCTTAAATTAGTTTAAAATATTTGTAAAAAAATGTTTAAAATTTAAATAAAGTATTTTATCAATCTTATTTTTCAGAAGCTATTCTGTGTATCGGTGTTAAGAATTAGAAACGGCTAAGCTGACGAACGAAATTAGAAAGGGGACTTGTTGCCAGAGCTCGTAAAGGAAATGGGAAACTTAAATAATCCTCAACTTAATGACAAAATTATTTTGCATGATATACATTCTTCACTTTTAAACAATAAGGACCAATATGTTCTTAGTCTTATTGCCCAGATGAATAATGTCAATGAAATTTCATTTGATGGTTTTACGGCACTAATGCTCGCTTCCAAATATTGTCACAGACAGTCCATCGAAAAGCTTCTCAAGAGAGGTGCGAATATAGATGAGAAAGACAAGGATGGCTTCACTGCGCTAATGTTGGCCTCTTTCAATGTGACAAATCAACCAAACAGTGGAGAAAGAAGAAAGTTCTCTATGAAACAGATTAAAAATAGTATGTTACTGCTAATTGCCACGGGGGCAAATGTTAATCAAAAAAACAATGATGGTTGGACAAGTCTTATGTTAGCATCATATAGTGGCTATAATAAGACCGTGCGACTTCTAATCTGTAAAGGTGCCATTGTTGATGACGAAAACAAAGCTCAATATACATCTCTCATGATGGCATGCCAGAAAGGCCATATAGAGACAGTTAAACTCCTAGTCCAAAATGGTGCTAATGTTAACCATAAAAATAATGACGGTTGGTCATGTCTTGCAATGGCATCCACGAGGTGCCATAAAAATATAGTTCTCTATTTAATTGAAAAGGGAGCAGATGTCAATGACAAAAACATTGGTGGTTGGACAATTCTTATGTCAGTATCACAGAAACTTATAAGTTTATCTTCAAATGAAGATGAGGCAAAATCCAGAGATGGAAACATTCATAGTCGGACAAAGCTGATGTCAGCATCACAGAAAGATATATGTTTATCCTTAATTGAAAATGGGGCAAATGTCAATGACACAAACATTGAAGGCTCCACATCTCTAATGATTGCATCAAAGAGTGGGCTAAAAGATATCTGTGAAATATTAATTGAAAAGGGTTCAAATGTCAATCATAAATCAAACATTTGTCAAACATCTTTAATGTTATCTTCGGAGCTTGGCCATCAAGAAATCTGTGAACTTTTAATTAAAAAGGGCGCGGATGTCAATGGGGCTAATAACAATGGTTGGACATCTATAATGTTTGCTGCACAGAATGGACACAAAGAGATAGTTTCATTGCTGATTGATAATGGTGCTGCTGTCAATAGTAAAACAAATGATGGTTGGACTTCATTGATGGCATCGTCACAGAATGGCCATAAAGATATTGCTTTACTATTGATAAACAAAGGTGCAAATGTTAATGATCATTTTTATAATGGCTGGACATCCTTGATGTCAGCGTCGAATTCCGGTCATAGAGATATTGTTTCGCTTCTTATTGAACGCGGTTCTAATGTTAATTATAAAACAAATATCGGTGATACAGCGATACACTCCGCATCTCGAAGTGGCCATACTGAGACTGTTCAAATACTGATAAATAACGAAGCTGAAATCAATGAAGCAAAAAATGAGGGTAAAAGTGCTTTGATGTTAGCATCACTTGAAGGCCATTGTGAGACTGTTAGATTACTTGTTAATCACGGAGCCGACGTGCAGGCTAAGGCTGCTGATGGTACTACAGCTCTCATGCTCGCGTCAATTAATGGCAACAATACGGTAGTGGAGATCCTCATTGAAAATGGAGCTAATATAAATGAGAGGTCAAAGGTTGGTATCACGGCCTTAATGTGTGCGTCATTGAATTGGAATTCAGATATCGTTGAAAAATTGCGTGAAAAAAAAACAAGTGAAGGGATTTGTTCTAATAAAAATTTCTCATTTAAAGAAACTGTTTCTATTTTAATTAAATTTGGGGCCGCGGTAAATGGACAAGACAATAATGGCTTGACTGCTCTCACTTTTGCTTCGCTAAGTTGTAATAGTGATTTGTTTTCCTTCATAAAAGAATCTGGTACAGAAATCGTCGATAAACAAAAAGTGAAAGAAACAATTTTAGAACTACTTAAGAATGGGGCAGATGTAAATCTAAAAGACAAAGATGGTTGGACAGCTTTGATGATAGCTTCTGAATGCGGTGATGTAAATATTGTTGAGACTTTAATAAAATATAAAGTAAATGTTAATGACAGAAATAGCATGGGCTGGTCTGCACTTACAATAGCTTCACAATTTGGATTCAAAGATATTGTATTAAAGTTGATAGAAAATAATGTGAACATTGATGACCAAACTATTGAAGGGTGGACAAGTCTAATGATAGCCACATTAAATAACCATTTAGAAATCGCTGAAATTCTCGTTGAAAGGGGAGCAGATTGTAATGCTCAAAATTTGTATGGGTGGACAGCTTTAATGATAGCTGCAGAAAATGGACTTGAAAAAATTGTCTCTCTACTTGTTGAGAAAGGAGCTAATGTTAATACAAAGAACAAATATGCTTGGACTGCTCTAATGAAAGCATCCCAAAAAGGACATAACAAAATTGTGGAAATACTTGCTGATAACAGAGCGACCATTGACGATAGAAATATAAATGATATGACAGCTGTAATGATTGCTGCACAAAATGGACACGAGAAAGTTATTGAGATACTCATTGATAAGAAGGCAAATATCAATGAAACAAATACATTGGGATTATCAGCCCTGATGATAGCTTCATATTATGGTCACTTTAGCGTTGTTGAAAAGATTCTTAATGCAAATATTGCCACCAAGCAGACTCAAACCAACACAACCAGGGCGTTGATCTGCGCGTTAAAAAACAAACATTCTCAAGTTGCCGAAGTATTAATGAAAGCAGGAGGAAACGTCACTTTGGTCAACACATGGACGATGGGCCACGTCATTACAGCCTTAGAAAACAAATCTATTGACTCTGGTGAACTCTGTACAAAACTGGAGGCAAGACATATCTTTATAAGAAATGAGGGCTACTGCAGATTTTTCTCCAAATTTTTGTCTTTTATGAGAAAGTTGGTATCGGCAGTTGGAGAAGATGATGAAATCTCTGAGTACGATGATGTGTACAGCTTAATGCGTTTATTGTTTCAACAGTCGCAGCTTAATCGCAACATTAATATTTCTAGGTAATATTGCATTATATATATATTTTTTTTTTTATTTTGGATGAATGGATGTATCATTGATAATTAATTGTTATAATATAACTTTTTTAAAGCACATTCGTTATAATTCTAAGTTATAACTATTTTATTATATTTTAAATTAAGAGATAAAAATACTTAAAAATATTAATAAATCTTACTATATTTCAGTGCATTTTTAATGCTTCATGATGGTCTTGCAGTTCAACCGTAAGTATTAAGAAATTTTATTAATGATTCTTTTTAGCACTGAACGGTCAGTAATGTATAGAAAGTCAGTGGCGTAGTGAGGGGAGGCAGGGTGTGACGTGACATCTGTACACGGGCGCCATGTTACGGGACGCCAAAATGAGAATTAAAACTTATTATTTAATTTTATTTTGATGTAAACTATTGTATTCAAAATACGTTTGCAAGATTTAATTTTGGAGCTCCACAGATATTTTCTTTACAAACTTGTTGGGAAGCATGATTTTGGTGCCCCCATTGAGCATTCAGGGACACCATTTTACTCATAAAAAAATGAAACATCCACAATGTATGATTGCTTATAAAGTTTTTGTTTTTTTTAAACATGAGACTAGTAAATTACTGGCTATGATTTTAAAGAGAGCCAAGACGACAGAAAAGCTGAAGCCGCAACCTCCGTATCTTCAGAATCAAATTACGGCAGTTAGCAACCGCCTGCAACGCCAGTTTTGGAACAAAAGTGAGAAGGTTGAACCATGTCATCAGGATTATAACATTCAAGAATATATTATTCAGACAATGGCTACTGTTTATGCCTAGAAAAACACCAGAGACCCCATTGTAGAACAAACAGACAGTTAAACCTCTACTTAGTATCTTGTTTCACAAAATTTGGAACTGCTTGCCCATGCTGAAAATCAGCTTAAGGACAAGGTTAAAAATGTTAGAATCTCTGTGATCAAACTCGTTGCTCAGATAGAAAAACACGTAAAACATGCCCAAGAAAATCCTGGCTTAGTTTCTTATTTATAACCGTAAATCAAAAAATTAATTTACCCACCTACTTACATCAACTGCAAGGAATCAGCTGTTAGTGAAATCAGAAAAAACAAGTACTACTGTATATTACTCCACTCAACACCCGATATAGGAGACCTGGAACAGCTTTCTTGAGTCATCAGATTTGTAGATGTGGATTTTCAAACTAAAAGGTAACTATAAAGGAAACATTTTTGGGTTTTATTCAGATACATTACAAATTCGTAGCAGCCTTGAAAGATATATCCTAGAGAAAATGGAACCTGATAACATACATCTAGCCGATTGTCACAATGTTATGGCAATGTTGCTGTAATGACTGGGCATATATCCGACTCCAACAGCAAATATGTACCAGAAATCGCAGAGCATTATTCGTAAACTGTGACAACCACCGCTTCAACTTAGCAGAAGTACACTCAGTAACACAGGATCCAGTTGTTTTCATGTTGTTGTTTTTTTTAATTATAATTTTTAATTTTTTTTTTTTTTTAGTTTGTTGATCAGTTGTAAATATATATTTGTTTTTCTCTCGTTCAACAACTCGTTTGGAAGAATTAAAAAGAGTTGTGCCAAATCAGAGAAAAGAAGTAGTCTGAAACACGACGGAGTGCCGATAAGAAGCTGTTAAAGATATCTATTAAGGACTACATGAACTAGGAAGGCTACTGGGGAAATTATCAGAAGATGAAGCTATGACAACCTGACACCAGAAGTGATGCAGAAACTTTATGGCTGGTATATTAAATTTTAACGAATTCCTGGTTTTGTTACAAGTTTCGGTAGACAACGAAAAAACAAGATGAACAGTTTGGGGAATCGAGGTTGACAGAAGGATTAGACGACATTAGAGGTTTCTTGAACAATTAGCAAGAGATGCAGGACTTTCTGCAGAGGAAGAAATTGTATGTGTTATGAACAGCATAATTGATAGATTCCAACGTGAGAAATAATAAGATTTTTACGTCTAAAAAACATACACAATAAAATTGGATTTTTACTTGACATAAAAAAATGTCTCCCTGAGACAAATTAATATGAATACACTTCGTCAAAATTGCTGAGATTTTGTAAATTTCTACGACACTGACGTCAATAGTCACGAATTGTGCACATATATCGAAGATTCCAAAATGTGACTCAGTACCCGGACTGAAGGTCTTCCGGAAACTCTTTTGGATCTATTTGGTTTTATTGTTTCACACGGAGATAACATATTCCAAAATCTGCCCATTTCACTGCAAATACTTCAAACAAATGATGTTTCCATTGTAAGCTGTGAGCGGTCTTTCAGGAAACTGAAGCTTTTTTACTTAATAATTACGAGCTCAATTGAACAAGGACATTTGAGTGATCTTGCTCTTGTTAGCATCGAAAGAGGATTGCTGGACGATCAATTTTTTGAAGGCTATGTCTAATCCAGTCATGTACTATTTGTCGAGTATATATTTTAACGCAAATATTTGATGTTTCCGACCTGTCTTTTCAAGCTTTGAACAGCAACTCCTCCTGATAGAGGGTTCGGGTCTTTTGCACATATGTAAAAGAGGTCCCAAGGATGTGCACGGGCTAAAAATATTACCGAAAAGGTTTAATGGATTTCCTGGAATATAATATCAATATTTTGTCAATTTCTCGCCAACCATAACATAACATAATATCTATCCTGTTGAAACCAACGCCAAACAATAGCTTATAATATTTAGACATCAACTCCACTTGAATCATACAAGATAGAGGGGGGGGGTTAATTTTTTTTTTGTGAATATGCTAAAGGGGTCCCAAAGATGTGCATGGGTCAAGCAAATTACCGAAAGGTTTACTGGATTAAAACACCAAAAATATCCATATTTTATTAGTTACCTTGCAACCACTTCCAATACTATTAGCTCAATTAGTTGTTTTTAAAAACAATTAAAATGTGCAATGACATTTTGAAAAATTGTATCAATACGAATTTAAAATTTACAATGAGGTTTAAAGATTTTCTTTTTCTTTAATTCAATGAGGTATTTTATTATTATAAAGTTGGTAATCATTAAATTAATTGAGTGTTACCTTGGTCACACGTGAGTGCTACTTATTTTAATTAATATTTTAGTATTTATTCAGGGTTTTACCCGATTTCGGCTCCGGCTCAGGGAAATCCGTAATCCGGCCATTTTTACAAATCCGGTTCTGGCTTCGGTTCTGGGTGGATTTCACGTCCTAATTCCGGTGTAACAGGCCAGATTAAACCCCTGACCAGAATATACCCGGGTATAATCTGGCCTAGGCCAGAATATACCCCCGGGGTTAAACTGGCCTAGGCCAGAATATACCCCCTCAGGCCAGAATATACCCCTTTGACAACATGGGGATATATAGTAAAAAATGGATGAATGACTTTTTAAACTTTTTATTGATGTTTTAGCTCTATAAGAAAAATTATTTATAAACTACTTTAATATGAATGAAAGGAGCATGACCTTTCTTTAAAAATAATACTCACGTTTTATTATTTAACAATTTATATCTTATTTTTTTATTCCACGATTCTAGTTAAAGAGTTACAGTCCAAACTAATATACATGGAAACAGCATAATTTTCTTTTTCCATTTAAAATTAACTTAATCCAACACTACATCACTAATTTAAAAATAAATAATTTAAGCAGTGTTAAATTTGTTGCTTTACAAACAGATGCGATCACTTTGGGTACGTTATCCTTATCTTATCATTTATAGACGCTTCTTCTATACAGAAGTTTGGATTAAATGTTTTCCATGAATGGAATAGTTTGCATATATTTTTTAAAGTGACAATTCAAATAATAATTCAATTGATATTTTTTTTTAAAAAATATGTTGATTATAAAGGATAAAGGTTTCAATTAAGACATTTTTTAAAAATGTATTCATTGAAAGGACATAACCTGAAGATTCGAATAGAAATTAAGACACATGATTTTTTAAAGTTTAAACAGTAAATGATAACTAAGTCCAAAAATACACAACATTTAGAAAATTAATTACTTACAGTAAAATTTATACACTAATGACAACATCAAAATGGCCATTCTGGTTTTGAAGGTAAAGTCCATGTTCTGTCGTTGACTGAAGATCAACGCTTGCTGGATAGGTCAACCAATCCATCGAATCACCGACTTTGGTGTAGACAACAATATCCCAACGTAAAAGGTTCGCTGTTGCCATAATTTCTGCATCAGTTGCCCAGACTCCATCAAGAGAAATACCAGAAATGTTTATTTACTCCTCCACATTCTGATTCAAGTAGTCATTTAGTTGTTTTGTAATGACAGTGTTCATGTGTTCAATTACTTTATCTCTGAGAATGATGTAGTTGTCCTCTGTTCCTGTCAGAACGTAACTTATGGCCCTGAAGTAACAGTTTCCATCTCCTATTGTTTTATATGTACGCCTCGGTTGTTCAAGATCTCGAGTGCGGCCATAAAATACAACGTTGTCAAAAGTAAGTCCAAGAGTTGTACTAAGACGCTTTCTTTTAGAAATTGTTAGTGGGTTAAAAGTCCTAACCTGCATTGGTTTTGAGACATGTATCTCAATAATGTCCGTTTCTTCACTTGTGCTTACTTGTTCATTTTGTTGTAGGCTCCCATTGACAGTACCTTTAACAGATTCATCGAGGCCCTGATTTGGTGAAGAATCCTGTTCATTACTGTAAAGTTTTAGGTTACTGACATGGTAGGTGTTTCTTAGTAATTTCTCTGTTGATATATATTCTTCAGCTTAACTCTTCCCTTGTTTAATGACTCTACCACCATGTAGGGACCAATCCATCGAGGTTCCATCTTCGAACCCATGCGATGAATGCGGCGATGATTTTTTATATAAACTTGGTTGCTTGTATTTCTGCGATCAAAGTTACACTTTTGATGCGCCTGGGCTGAGTGAATATTGGTACTCACGGTTTGATGCATATTTTTTTGAATTGCTGTAAGTGTGATCAGGACATCAGGGTTTGCATTGTCCAAATACGTTGTTGTTAAAACTGTTCCATCTTCAATAGGCCTGAGATCTGTAGGTAGCTTGGCTTTCCGCCCATACATAATTTCAAAAGGAGTGCCCCTGGTTGAAGCATGTACAGATGTGTGGTATGCTAAAAGAACACCAGGGATAAATTGGTCCCAGTCGTTACCTTGGTCATTGTCAAGTTTGCTAAGAGTCTCTTTACGAGTTCTGTTGTCACGTTCTCTTTGACCATTTGTTTGTGGGTGATAGGCTGATGAAATGCGGTGATCAGTTTGAAACTGCTTCCTAAGGTTGTCAATAACTATATTCACGAACACACGTCCCTGGTCACTAATTAGAATATCCATGCAACCAAGGCGACAAATAACGGAATAAAGAAATTTTGCTGTTGATTTTGCACTTTTATCGGGAACAGCAGTTGCTTCAGTCCACTTGGAAAAATGATCGGTTGCAGCTATTATATATCTATTTCCATTAGTTGTTTCCTGAAGTGGTCCGATCATATCAATACCGACTAAGCTCCACACTTTCACAGGCACTGGTATATTGTTCAGTGGTGGTGCCTCCTGGATGATTTTTGGTTTTTTGACAAAACATTTCTGACAAGCTTTGACATATTGGTGAACGTCATTCTTCATTTTCTTCCAATAGTAGCGTTCAGAGATTTTGGCTAATGTCTTATCCCTGCCAAAATGGCCCCCAAAATTTGGGTTGTCATGAAACGCTTTCAGGATATTTGGCAGGCGACTTTTATTGAGAACTTTCTTTTCACCATGGTAAAGAATCCCTTCTTTTGCTTGAAAAGGTCTTGCTGTTTGTCTAAATTGTGACTTCGCGTTTGACCGTTTCTCTGAAGGTAAGTTATAGATCCACTGGGGGTACTTAAGTTTCGTTGTAGAGTAGAATCTTAAAATCTGATCATACAGTTTATCTTCCATCGTTGACAAAGTTTGAGGTGTGGTCGTTTTGAGTTTATTTTATAGTGACCAAAAATGTGTCCTTAAAGCAGCGAAATCTGATTCGACGACTCTGTCAAGATTGGCCTAATCAAACAAGGTTGCCACCATTCGCAACTTTGCGCTACTCATGTAGATTAACGCCTCTTAAGGGACAAACGGCTTGTTCAAAATAAAAGAATGGGTGCGACGAGGTGAGACTGAGATGGTCTTTTGAATGCAGATTAAACGCCGCGTCACGGTACACCACCCGCATTTATTAACAATAGATGAAAGCATGGTAAGTGGACAATCCAAAATTGACGAAATCCGACAAGATTGACGTACTGTTTTAAGAATAACATAGGTACAAATAAATAGCGCTGCTTTAAAAATAACAATGATTTGCGCTACAGGATGGAAGGTTTCTTTTGAATGTCTTAGGGGCCGTCCATAAATGACGTCACGCTCCTAAAAAAAGTGGGTTGAGCAATAGGAAAAAAAGAGAAATAGAAGTATATCAGCTTGCTAACATGGACGACCAATCAAAAGCGCGTACGACGAGTGAGCGCCGACAATAAAGTACCCAGATAAGAACGCCGACACAAAAGCGCGAAGATTGATTTTAGGCGGCATGTCTCGTTGATCTTCTTTCGACGTGGTGCCGCCAAAACGGGTAACAAGCTTTTCCATCTTGTGTATGGAAAGACGCACCATTCCAAGAGAAATAAACCACAGAAAAACAATCTATATAAATGATTTACCCAACAACTTCTCAATAAGAACAAAAGTTTGGATATTTGCTGATGATTGTAAAATCTATAGGACAAATGAGAACAACAGTGCAAAATTTTACAAAACGACTTAGATGAATTGATAAAATGGTAAACTAACTGGAGTATGTCTTTGCACCCACAAAAGTGTCAACTGCTAAGAGTAACGAAGAAAAAGAAACAAATAAATTCAAAATTTCATTCATGGTAAAGAAGGAGGTAGTATTAGTAAGGCACGCCCAAGCCCTACATGCACTGTGTTGCCACAGTGATGGATGGATGATAGATAAGCGAAGGACGCAATAATCTTCTGTATTGAAGGAGCGCCTGTAACAGATAAGATAAGATAATGATAAAGGTACTGAAATACGACAAGCAACGTTGGGGAAGTCAAACGATGTTTAGTCTTACCCTTTTCTTGAAGGCCTCAGACTCAAATAATGAAACATATTTATTCGATTAATAAGCGAGGTCAAGGATTAATAAATATTCGGAAGCGCTGATAAAAAAAACCTAAAAATAAATTATTTTTAAAAATAATCAATCCATTTAGTGCTTGAATGAGTCAATTTTTTTTTAATTAAAAAAAATAATTTTAAAAATAAAATAAAATTTTAAAAAATTTTTAAAAAGCTGATTCCTTCTTACTTGTGAAGACTGTAACTTTAGATACAAAGTAACCACTCTATCAGACATCGTAATAAAAGAAATCATATTATTATTATTATTTTATTGTAAATAAAACATCTTTCATACTGAAGAAATGATTTTAACGTCTCTGACAAAGATAAAACACCAATAGAATTTCTAATTATTCATTCATCCATTTTTACTCTATATCGTCATGTTGTCAAAGGGGTATATTCTGGCCTGGGGGTATATTCTGGCCTAGGCCAGTTTAACCCCCGGGGTATATTCTGGCCTAGGCCAGATTATACCCGGGTATATTCTGGTCAGGGGTTTAATCTGGCCTGTTACACCGGCAAATGTGAATCCGGTACACACCTAGTATTTATCAGTTTTATGTGTGCCAGTTATGAGTTTTTTCCCAGCTTATAAAAGGTTATACTTGAATGCCGCTCTTTAGATAGATTGATGATGATGCTATAAAATATACAAGATTAAAACTGTTTAAATGATTTAGCTTTTCTATTCCCACTTGTATAAAAATATTTGTAATTCAAATAAATACTTTAAACCATTGTGCAATATTACAAACTTCATAATTTTTTATCCCTGTCAAATTTAATTAGTTGATTAATAGCTTAAGAGCTAAGCAGATTTTAATAATACTATTTGTTTGACATTTCAGTGTTTTTAATATCCAATCGGTTCACAATCTTCAAGCAGATTATGGCCAAGTCAACATACAACAAGTAGAAAACTTTGCTGCTGAAGGAAATATTTATATCAATCCTTCTTAATAATTTAAGGATTAATAATGTTATAATCACATTACAAACTTTCAGATTTCATATTTGACTTCAAAGTTTGTTTGATCGCATGTTTCTTTGTTTTATGTTGACATAATGTGTGCTTGCTGAAATGAAATATCATTATGTCAATTAGGTTGTTTTTTGTTAAACATCCATATGCATGTTGTTCTTGGTAGGGATTTTTCATTTGCGTAAGTCTTGTTACTTCAAGGTACTGTGTCTAAATATAAATATCGCCTTAAATATTTTTGAAAAACATGAACAGTTTTTGATTTTTACATTTTTTTGTATTGCTAATCATCCTTGTAAAAATTTTGATTTCGCTTTAATGGGAATATATCATTCACCTCAAGAGAAGTCTATAACGTTATTTTAACAATAAAGAATGAGTTTAGATTTTCAATTGTAGTGAATGTTTCGCCGTTCTTTTTGTTCCCTCTGATGATAATGAACTGAACAGATAAGCAACAGAAATATTAATATAAAATTAACTTTATGCTAAGAAAAACACAGACATTTCCGTCTTTATTTAAGAAAATGAATGTATATCATTTTTCAAGTATTTACCTAAATAACGCATTCTTTTTTATGCTTAGTTTGACTGTGTAGTTGTAGTTTTTTCTTCTAAAACACCATATTGTTGTGTACATTGTATTTTACTTTTTATGAATATTTATAATTGATGATTGCAATAGTTTTCTCAAACAGAGAAATGTTTAAAATGTTTTAATTTACTTTATTTAATTTTTATTTGCATAATGCATATGTTTTTGTACTTTATGTAATATGGAGAAGCTGGCCCAGGACAGAGATGCCTGGAGGTATCTCTTAGATGGACTATGCCCTTGGAGGAATCGCAGGCGCCGACAATGATTGGCGGGTGCCCCGATGGACGAAAATGCTCAACAACACTTAAACCAAACTACGTAAATCTAAGTTTTCAAACATAGTGACATAGAAAGCATTTACTGATATATTATTGAATACCCATCTTTCGGTTTTAATAAGTCTAAGTATTCTAATTAGCAATCTATGATATAATATATAACATTTTAACTGAATATAAACTACCAGAACTTAATGTGATGTGTTGAAATAAGCAGTGTAAATCATAATTTAGGAGGGGTGCCTAGACTGTTGGATAAAAATTACTAACTTTTCATTTAACGAAAATCTATTGGTGCGTGGGAGAATTCCATTTAATGTTTTTCAAGAGCCCTGCTTGTTTTCTGTGAAACTATTAAACCAAGTGACTCGTCTATCAAGTAAATTTGTAATTTATCACAAATTTACCTGCCCTGACATCATTTAACATTTAAATCAGCGCTTACCTAATGCCATGTTAAAACCGGTATATTTCAGTCGCAGGAAAAAAATACGGAGCAAGAAAACAAATATTTCAAATTCGAAAAGTTAAAATTTAATTAAAATTATCATTATATTGATTTTTTCCACTTAACCTCTAGGTAAAAGTTGCTGACGTTTATTTCAGCATAACAGATTTAACGTGTTGCGACTAGATCTTTGGGGTAAACAGCACAAGCAATGACACATCTTCGTAAAGAGCAAGTAAATCGTTCGACATTTTAATTTACCCATTGTTTGGGCTTGTTACCATTCAATTAACACAGTATTGGGAACAGAAATTTTCGTGATCCCTCTGACGACATTCGGGAATAGATGACAAGTTTAGATGACAGGGTCATAGGTCAACTTGTGGTTCTAATACGTTTCTTCTCCTTTCAATCCCATAAGTGATTCTTTTAATTACACAGACGAGTCTCTTGAAACTCTCATAGTACTCCTATTATTAACTTAAAAGTTGTATGTCTGTGAAGCAGCAACGGTATGCTGGGTCCATGTCTGGGTTTTGGGTGCTTTGTCAGCTGGTCAATCTCATGGCGTTGACCATTTATCTAGCGTCTGCTCTAATAGACTAGAGTGATCGATACAAATCGACTGTTGTATAACCGTTTGAATTCCAAATTACTTTAAATAAACGTGTCACATCAACCAGTGTTGAACTTATTTTTTTCGAGTAACTGAGTGTGTATTGAAGCGTTTTACGGACTATATTTTGTTAGACATTGAATTAGGAAACATGTCAAAGTGAAATCAAAGTGAAGAGTATTCCACATTTCCAACAACATTTTTTTCAATTATAACTTATCCATAAGATCTATCGATTTTTGCTGGCTTGTCTTAAAGCTTTAGGAATAACCCATTTAGCCATTTAGAAAGTTTAGAATTGAGCTAGTAGCTTCCCCTTACACGAAAGGTTAATGGTTGATTTTTTTTTTTTACAGATTTTAATATATTAGAAATAAAAGTTGGTCATTCTTAAATACAATAAGAAATTAATGAATATATTACTTAAAATGGACTTTATTGTCTTCAATAAAATATTGCTTAAGAATATCAAATTTCACTCCAGCACCTCTTTTCTGAAATTAGATAGAAGAATGGGAAAATGTAATGTATAAAAGTGTGTGTAATATATAGGCGCGTAAACATTATTCGATAGTCGGTAATCGTGATTAAAGTTCAAGTAACGTGTATTGTAATGTGTTAGTCGTCCTTTTTTTTTTTTTT
>MUZC01000272.1:209106-233832 GCA_002072015.1 Radix auricularia
TTTTTAGAATGCTCCGAATATTTTAATGTTTAAAATTAAACAACCCATAAAAACAAACTTTTTTACTCTAAATCACTAATGTATGAGACAGAACTAGTGAATATTTATTCTCTTTTGGGTCGAGCCGTTAGGCTCTTAAGACCCAGTTCAATTTATCCCAAGCGAGCCTCATCAAACGGGCATCGCCATAGAGGGAGTCCTCCGCAGGTATCGCTACCTCCCCTTGTAAGACCCCGCTCAACCCGGGCAACCTTCTGGTACGTGGGCCACCGTCTCCTCGGGGGTAGCGATACAAGCGACAGGCCAATTCCCGTCTGGTGTTTAACTTATACATGTAGCTTTGTGTTGGACAATGATCAGTCCTCATCCGTGTTATGAGTGTCTGATTGCTACGTTCAAGCTTACACCAGGGAGCGCCTTTGCTCGGTCGCGGCATTCTCTGGTAAACTTTCCTGGCCGGAATTTCTGAAGCCCAGCCATTTCTCTCAAAGATGGTCTTTTAGCCATGATCATGATCTGACCCCCAGCTGAGTCATAGGCGACTTGGGTTGGGGCTGGGCTTCATCTTCTTTCGCTAGCGTATCAAACCTGTCTGAGTGCGCCTCGCCACAGTACCCAGCGATATACTGTAGGACTACTCTGCAGCCACTAGACGTTGAGACAGAACTAAAAGTATTGATTATATTCAAAATAATACTCATCGCGCGACAAACAATTACAGACTGAACGTGACTGAACTCCCCTAGCTGTAAAACGTGGGGGTGGGGGTGTGGTAAACGATGGCTAGACTGAAATCCAGCCAACACGTGGATGTCACCGTACAGTTCTATAGAGATAAACTAAAAACGCATTAATTTAATAACCGTACATTCGATCTATATGAAATTTTGATACAATCCATTATTAGATGACAAAAGTATATGTGCAAAATTTCAACTCCATAGCATCACGAAAAGTGGGTCAATTTTCACTTGTGTTTTTCCGCCGGACCAAGAGAAAGAGACGACGGCGGTGAAGTTAATATAGTGATTTTAAAAAAGATTATTCTTTGTGCTTATTTTATTATTCCCAAAATTAATGTAATCTTTACAATCGAATAGTATTATTTGAACGATTAGCCGTCAGTTGACTCAAAGTTTTAGTATATGTATTTCGTGCTAATGATATGAAATAAAACAGGCAGTTAGTGGTAGCATTCTTGACATGATATTACACTAGTGGAAATAAAACACATATAACGAAAAATAATGGTTAAAGATTGCCGTGTTATAAATCCAATCCCCGAAACATTTTTGGGGCAATGATTATGGTTTGCATCTAGATGGATTACTTTAACGTTATTGATTAACAGCGCTTTTAGAAATATATTAAGTTTCATTTCTAATTGCTGAGACTTCTCTTTTCAAGGCAATTCGTAAAAGAGGACAAAGTTCAAAGAAGCCCAACTCGATATAGCTACGCGAATTGATTCGTTAGATTGATGAACTCTTTCGTCCTGATAGTTTAGAGGCTTTTTCTTTTTTTTTTAAATGAATGTGTTAAGATTCATATGAGCTGACGTGTAGTTTTGTTTTAAACTATCAAGATAAAAATTGTAGTCAGGGAAACTGAAATGCAGTTGAGTAAAATCATCTCAAGGCACATTAACATAAAAAAAGATATAGCAGACACTAAAGAAAATAGTTGTGCAGATATTAAATGTGTCGACCAACTCATTCCGAAAAAAGTGATAATACGAGATACAGCAGTAGTTCATTGTAATGTAAATGGCATTAGGCTCTTTTAAAATAAAATAAAATGCTTTTTAATATTGTGAAGATCCTGGTTGTTCTATGTTTATCTATCCTTATCTACTCTCACTGTTATTCTGCTCTTCACACACTTTGTTAATTATTCTTAAAACACTGAACACCAAGGCAGAATGTACACTTCATTACTTTTAATCACTTAACTTCTGTACATTCATTATTCGTGCATCTCTCTAACACATGCGTCTGTCTACCTCTGCCTCCTACTTCATAACTCCTCTCTCTCCCTGCGTGTCTCTCTATCCGTGTGTTTCTGTCCGTCTCAGTCCGAGCGTTAGTCCAATCCAGGCTCCGCCCCCAGACTTTCCTGTCCGACGGTCAACTGTCAATCATCTTGTACCACCCTTAGGTAAGACGGGGGTAGGTGGGTGTACCCCGTCATGGTCAGTAGTAGTCCCCCCCTTTTTCTTGTCTCTGACCCGCTCTCCATGTCGGCTCCTTCATCAACTTACGGCCGAGTATCATCTTGGTCTGCCATACCTGACACCTGGGCTAGATTATTTGCCCGTGGTCAGTCCTCGTCTTCAAAGCCTCGTTCGTCCTTTGATTCCCAAGTTCGCACCTCTGGCCGTCTGGACTCACCCGTTAGTCCAGCGGCTCTTCAAAGGCCAAACATACGCAGCGCCCTAACCACCCTGAATTCCCCACAATATATTTATATTATCAAATTGGAACACTTATGTGAAGAACAAAATTTTAAATAAATTCAATTAAAATAAATTTCATTTTAATATAACTGACGGTTTCTTCTTTGTTTCTGCTGTGTCTCCCGGTGCGGTCCGAACAACTTGCGCTCACCTAGTGACGCTTCCGGTCTAAGCTTTACTATTTACAGTTCAACGGTGACTCCTTACTAACGCTTATATTTATAAATAAATAATGTTGAAAAGCTTTGACATGTTGGTAAATATCTTTTTTTTTTCCAAATTCTTCCCATTATTACGTTCAGTGATTTTGGCTGTCTTATTTATCACTGCAAAATTTTGGATTGCTTTGAAAGGCCTTCAGGATATATGGTAGGCGACTTTTATTAAGAACGTCCTCTTTTCCATGTTATAGAACATTATTTTTTGCTATAGAAGGTTTTACAGATGGTCTAAATTTTGACTAGTCATTTAAGTGATTATCTGGAGGTAACGTCATAGATCAAGTACACAGAAGTGAAGTTTTGTTGCAGAGTAGAATAGTTAAAGCTGATTATACAGTTGGTCTTCAGTGGTTGCCCAAGCTAGAGCTCTGGTCGTTTTGAGGGGCTATTTTATAGTGACAAAAATGTGTTCACTAAGTCACGAAGCACGATTCGACTGCTTCCTCTATAACCCTACAAGTTTGCAAACATTCACTGGTTTCTTCTTCTCTTTTAGATTAACTCTGTCAAAATAGGTTTGATTAAAAACAAATTGATTGGCGTTTTTCAGTTTTAAACAATCATTAGACGTCGCGTCACCGAACACAAGTCGTAAAACAGTAAAAAAAAAAAAAATAATAATAATAATAATAATAATAATTTTTTTTTAATTAAAAAAAAATTATGAAAGCTCGGACAAACCAACATTGGTAAAGTCCAGCAACGATGACCAACTGTTGTCTTGCCCTATAAATTTTAGTATGGCGGAGAACAACAAATATTGAGGTCAATTTTACACTAAAAAATTTAAAGTCATTAATGTATTAAAAACTGATGATTACCAGCGTTGAGATTTACATGTAAAACGTATTGGAAAATAATCAATAAAATAATTTTTTAAAAGCCATCGTTGCCTTTCTCCAAAATAAAAGTAATAACATAAAATAATTATTTGAATAATCAGCCACGTCATGGAATCCAAAATGTTCACAAGCATTTGAAAAGTCACAAATATAATCGCACTCAGGTAATTAATTATTATGTTTTTTAAAGATTTAATTCTTGAGTCAGCCAATTTTGAAAGAAAAAAATAAAGTTTTTTCCTTTTATAATTCTATAGATCGTAACATTAGATTTACAATCCGTGTAATATTGTGATATTTCATATTTTATTATTTGTAGAATCCGAAAGGTTACCACAAATATTCTTTGTGCCCCATTATTATAACAGCACCGAGCAAAAGAGAATGTAATAGATCAAAGCTTGTGTTCAACTAGGTGTTTCCTTTTTCATATAAAGAATGACCGTCCCATCACACATAGATATATACAGTTTTTTATCATTGTTATTTTATTGCTAACTTTTAAAATGTACTTTTTAAGAAATATTTTAATTTATGTAACAAAGCTGAACACCCCACACCACCATCCAACCATCCCCCTAAAACAAAAAATAAAAGGTATATTTAATTAGTATTTGATTTTATTCGTTTAATACTATATAATCAATTTATCATGGGGTATAAAATGGCCACGAGGAAAAAAAAGGGAAAGGTATATTTGAGTCCGACCAGTTAAACCATCGGTTTATTTTCTCGCCTAGACCAGAATAATATGGATAAAATGGTATCTGGTCAGTGTATTATTTATCTGGCATGTTACACCGGATAAGAAAAGTTTTATGCAGTCAGAGTTTGAGATCTAATACGCCAAGAAGCAACGGGAATTACCTATTATCCTAGCAACAAAGCCCTATCACTTCCTGTATAAGCCTGCAAAATGATAATAATGGTTCGTTACTCATATTTTAATATTTTTTTTAATTTTATTATGCCAATGTGGTTTGTTTAAAAAGGAAACTCATTTATTAAAATATTTATTTATATTTCTGTTAAAAAAACCGAACACGCATCAAAAATCGTTTGAAAATATATTTAGTTTTTTTTCATCCACTTTTAAATTTTATGTTTTACCTATCTCATTATTTCTAAGTCTCTCTTCTTCTAATAATTTATTATATTGTTAAATCTAGGCGGAGACCAGTAATTCACATTATTATGACTTACGGGGGTTAAGATTGGGAGAAAAAAACATTAAAAGAAGGTTAGAAGATAGATGTTTCTAGTTCCTGGTGGTTAAAATTGTAAATAGTCAAACATGAAAATGCTTCCATTTCAAAAAGAGGGAATATGGATAATTTGGTTCGCGGGGGACTTGAAAATAAAAGGTGTAAAAACTTTGAGAAGAAAGACAAATCTTAAATTAAAGAACAAGAAAAATTGCAACCTTTATGTCCTTTTCTTCGTTCTCAATATTGAATATTGAGTTTTGCGGGCCATGAATTTAGCACCAATTGGTCTGTGGTCTCCGACTTCAGCCTGCTGTATTTTCTGGATTTGCTTCAATAGCCTTTGGTCAGCCTTTGGTCAGCCAAGACCATCTGCAAGGCAGCAGATGGTTTTTTGGCAAGTGATGCAGCGTTCACATGCCACGGCTAAGGGTCACACGCATTTCCCCGCCACTTTTTGGCCATTTGGAGCTGGGTGGAACTCGGAGCGCCCTGGGCCCCGGGAGAAAGTCCTTTGCTTTCCATAGATTCGAACTCGTGACTATCGGAACGCCAGTCGAGCGCGCTTGCCACTCGACCACCGCGGCCCCCAACCGTTATATGAAATACGAACTGTTTTTTCTCTGTCCACTCACCCACTCGTCAGCTACGCTGTTTTGCAAACACACGTAATCTCTCTGTTCCTAAGACAAGCACAAAAACTTTGGCGAAAGGTCATTTTCTTTCTGTGATCCTCCTCAACTTAATGACAAAATTATTGTGGATAATACACTAGCGTTGTTTTTAAGTTGTTCGTGTTGCTGAATGTGTCGTTATCTCATTCTTTGCACTATCAAAGAGCATGTCTGCGGCGTAAGCTACGCCCCGGGCGTATCTAATTAAAAATAGTTTTTAAAACGCTACTTGGCAGACTATCATGTATTTATACTGGAGGTGTACCTTTTGTCGCCTGGGCAGTCTATAGTATATCCATATGGAAAATGTAAATTGTGTCCAGAGTGTATTTAGTGCAATTTTATAGTACGCATAAAATAAAGAGAAGTAATCTATCTTCTTTATATATAATTCACTTAAACGACCATGTGCAAATGAGCATGAAGAATGACCTCCGCTGGAGTCGAAAGATCACAGTGGGGCAGCGGAGTGGGATGAAAAGAAAAAAATGCTTCTTGCGTTCATTTGTGTTGTTTCTACACAAAAAACATATGAATTGTAGTGTAGTGCTTATCACGTCCGGGTGGGTTAAGGCAAACGACTGTGATAGCCAATATATATAAATTCTATAGGACATAGAAAAAAATCTAATGTTTCTCTCTTCGGGCCGGGGGCACTGATTCTTTTTTCGTAAACGTTTAAGATTTTATTCCACACGCTGTGCCACAGTCTCGCCAAATTTCGATAATAAATTAAATATTATTCAAATTGAAATGAACAAATGTTTCAAAAATGTACATCTTGCACCACCAATTGGGCCAGGGAACCCTTATTAATGTCATGATTTACTTATTTATCTAGATATTGTAGAGAACCTGAGTGTTCTCGTGTTTAGTGACTCTGTCTACTCTCACTCTTTTACTTTAATCTTCACACACTTGGTTAATTATTATTCAAACACTAATACTCCAAGACAGAATGCACACATAAATTATGTTTCATTCCTTAACTTCTTTAACTCTCTTTATTCTAACTAACTCTCGTCCCAAAGCGTGTTCCTAACTCAGTCACTATTCCTATCCCCGTCTATCTGTCTGTCCCCGAGTGTACCTGTGTTAGTCCGTGTTTTCCCTCTAATACCTGTCAGACTCCGCCCCCTGATTCCCACAGTCCGAAAGTCAACTGTCAATTATCCTGTACCTCCCCTAATAAGACCGGTGGGTTGGTTTGACGTAACCCGCCATGGTCTCTAATCCCCCCTTTCCTCGTCGTTGCTTCAACCGGTCTCATTGTCGGCTCCTTTCATCTATTTCCCATTCTACCTGCTTCCCAATTCAAACGAGGTCACATCCGAACGTCACATTTCGCACCTCTGGCCCCCTGGACTCGCCCACCAGACCCGCGGCACCTCAAAGTACCAAACCTAACCACCCTAAATTCCGGACAATTTATGAAAATGAAAGTATGTCTGTGTGGGTGAGGGTGTGTGCATGCATGTCCTTTATAAGCCATGCATCTGATCGTCATGAAACTTTTGGAGATAGTTTAGTACGCTCCCTGGATTATTATTGGCAGCATTGTGTTCTATATTTAACACTCATGGGGCGCCGTGTGCCCATAATGTCAATGTTTGCTTATATGAGCTATAAAAATAGTTTAAGAGTTAGCTACTGTGTAAATTCATGGATCTTAATCAAAAATAGTTTATAAAAATTTTACAGCAAATATTAAAATTCTATAGCGCACTGAACTCTAAATGATCATTCCTTCGCGGCCGGGGCACACTAATTGTCTTTTTTTTTCTTAAACTTTTAAGTTTTTAGTCCCCATTCGATTATCAATGATCTCGACAAAAAATGACAGAAAGATCTATATCCTATATTGTGAAGATTAAAATTGAAAAGGTGTTTTCAACTTTACATCTTTCACTGAATGGGCACTGAGGCCCATATTAAACATTTTTTATGCTAATATGAGCTATATAAAAATAATTTTATGCGTTAGGTACTGTGCATATGAAGGGATCTTAATCATACTTTGTATACAAAAACTTGATAGCCCATATTAAAAGGCTATAGGGCACTGAACTTAAAATTTTCTTTATTTTTCTATTAACAACTGAAACAATGCAAGTGAACTTTGGAGGGAGGAGTACCGTCGGCGCATTGTTGACCTAGAGACATGAACACTGCGGTTGATGCTACCCGCACATCCCCAACCAGCACCAACCTGCTTGTTAACCATAAAATGTGATTGGCCGACCCTAGCAATGGTCATTGGGCATGCTTATTTGCACTCGTCTTGTGCTTGTTCTGGTGAATTATAAAATATACTAGGATATCACCCGTCAAAAATGACGGAAGTTTTTTAAAAACAATATAGTTCAACTTTTATTAGTCTCAAAACCTCGTGGTTGTTGGGGGTTCTAACGTTACCATTCAACTTTCTCGAGATATGGTAGACCTTGGCGGTGCCAATCTCCTCTCCAGGTCAGTGGAGGACTTCTGAGGCATAGCCATCCCTCAACATTTTTATTTAAGCTTTTTCGTGGGCTAGGTCCCACACCTCTCATCTTGTGTGGAGAGTACTATATTGACTTCGCTATTCATCCCCCATCTTAGTACACTCAAGGGTCTATATTAGGCCTGCGGAAATTAACGATTAATTACTCGATTAATTAGTAAATATTGTTATCGATTAAAATAAATTAACGATTAAAAGCTGGAGGGTTGTTTTTACTTTTTTCGATTTATAAATAAATAATCAATAATTAATAATTGGTTTTTTTTTGGTTTTTCTTTACGCACAAATTTCTACATTAAAAAATATATATTTTGAAAGTGTAAACTTTAAAATAAGCTGTTTTAAAAGGAAAATGCTTTTTTTTTAGTTAATATTGTTTTTACTTGATTAACTATAACAAAAAATAAATTCATTGACATTATATTCAGCTACTTATATTTAAATATAACAATAGTGGAACAAATAATGTCAATTACCTGTTTTTGTTACTTCCCATGAAATTTTCAATTCACTGACGTCAAACATCTTTATTTTAGCTTTAATAAAAAAATCGATTAATTAATCGGTAATTTTTCAAAAGTTAACTATTAAATTTAAATTAATCGATAACAGCCCTAGTCTATGTCTCATAACAATCGGGCATGAACTCCTAATGTTCATTCCCTCGGGGCAGGGGGCTCAAAATTAGTGGGGGGTTTTTACTGCACGTTAATGATTTAAATCCCCAATCAATTTTACACGATATTGAGCAATAAGGCATGAGTACAATGCCAGTAAAAAAATTAATTAACACTCATATTGTAGCCGGGCCGCGTAATAACGTTTGCTCTTTTCTAAACTTTTTAATTATACATTTATTTATCCGTTTGCTATGAACTTTGACTTTTTTGCACATTGTCGCGTAGGTTTCATGCCTAATATTTTTAAAACACGTCCATTTTTTGGTTTCTTTAAATTTATTCATTGTTACTGAGATTGCTGCAACCCACGACAGGTCTGCTAGAGCAATATAAAATCTTCATTTATTTTATGATTTTCTGTTTTATTAATATATTTCCAAATTTAATAATTTTATGCGGACGTTCGAAAAGAATCATTTTTGGTGCGCTCGTTTCTAAAATTAGTAGTGACATCGGAATATACAATTGCAAATTATTTATATTTATTCATTATTTTTGGTGCGCTGCTTTCAAAAATAGTAGCGTCACGGACAGACAGGCGGACTTGACATACAAAACATACATTGCAAATTATATATATTGATGGATAGATTATATATTTTTAATTGAAATTTACATTAAAAAGTTAAATACTGTTAAATGCATTACTTTTTTTCTCCTGAAGAGTAAACAAGTAAAGTCTAATGAATTCTTTACTTGCATTAGCCTAAAATACAGTTTCAATACCTTCCCACACCTCAAAATCTTTCTTTTTTATATTTCCTTCTTTTTAAAAATATTTTTTACACATGAAAAGTGTGACATAGGTTAACACAAAATATCATCAGATATGTAATACATACTTTTTTAACCGTTCTATATTTAACTCTAGAAACAAAATGTATCTTTCTCAATTTAACCCTTGCTCATTCTGAAACCGGCTGACCGCACTCCTAAACACACAGACATCCACACATATTTTTCTCTTCCAGAAACTCTTTCAACTTTACTTCAGACAACAGTCTTGTCAGTTGTTTATCTGCATGCTATCCAATATTTTTACAAAATCATTTATAGGTTGTTGTTTCGTTTTTGTTTTTGACTGGTCACTGAAACTAATGCACCGTCGGAGGTATGCACTCCATAGCTATTCATACCAGCAGATTTCTTCTAAGTTAGTTTCATATGAAAAACGTGCCTCAAATACTTTCCCATGGATATTTCAACTAGTCGAGGAATGAACTTTGTTAATTCGTAAAAAGTTAACCGAATGAAATTGGTCAATCTTTCCAACTAGGCTTGTTGGTGGCAAAGCTTTATGTGCTGCATAGCAAAAAAATGAGTAACAATGAAGTGGGGCAACTATGTCATGAAACACTTGACTTTACATCTCAAAACACCCATTCAGTCAGATTCAATTAATTCGAATAGTAACCAGGCGTGCAGGGTCAGATAACTATACCATTCAAAGACATATCGGAAAGATGAACAAACTATCTGCTAGGTATGAATGCCGGTACGTACACACGTTAAACATAATCCATTATGTGTCAGATGAGGTCTTTTATAATAACTTATCAGCCTTTTATGGCTCCTTGTTCAAATTGTCTGGTTATTTTTTTTAAACATGATCTTTTCGTGACGTAGCGGGAAGATGACCGTTACTGATGTAAACTGGTAGCACCTTTCTACCTGCACAATTTTTGACAATATTGCGGTCAGTTGTGCTAAACAAACAAAGGTTCATTTAGAACAGAGGTTCTTAACTTTAAAAAGACAATTAGTGTCTTCTTTTAAGGAGAGGCATTATATAAACTTCATTTTGAGGCTCCCACTTGACTTTCTATAAATATTAAAACATTACAGAATTTTTTTTATTGTTCACCAGACGTTGCCTCCTGCATCCAAACGGAATGTTAGCACTATGGCATCAGAACCGCTGGCTTATAACATCTGTTTCTTTAATGTGAGATATGGCAAGAAGGGGCAGCCAGGTTGGTAACCTCAAGCTATACAATGAGAGCTGATTAACTGTAAATATCAATTTAAGCTGGCAAATGGGTGTTTGAAAATATGATCATCGTGTGTAAACATATGTCAAAACCAATACCCAATAAACAGTTGAAACAGATAATTAATAATCAATTAAAATGACGTCATTTGTCGATTTATGATGTTAAGAATTAATTCTCAACGCAATTTAGAAAAAATTGCGTTTATATATTTGAAATGTCTGTAATGCTTGATCTTGCAACTCCTCCTGAACAAAACCAGATTCGGGTCTTTTGCAAATATGTAAAGGAGGTCTCAAAGATTTGCAAGGGCCAAGAAAATACCAAAAAGGTTTACTGGATTTCCTGTACAATCAAAAAAATCCTAACTAATATCAGTATGTTGTAACTTTCTCGCTAACAATAACAGCTATCGGGTTGAAACGAATGCCATCAATAGCTAATAATAATTAAAACAACGTTGGAGAAGGAATTTTTGAAATTTCTCTTTTCGTTCGACTCCCGTATTTTAGCAGCAATTTGTAGATAGCAATTATTTTGTTTATTTTCTCTATTATTGATTTGACATGTCTTTTGTCTATTTTAGTGGATTTAGTTTTTACAATTTTCTTGTTTTATTATTTATGGAACTTATTTATATAAATGGTAAAGTGACCTCCAGATATCCTTCGTGTAACTCTCCCATCATTTCAAGATTTATATTTTGGACTCAATACTTCTCCCAAACTCATACACAATTCAAGTTATCTGTAATTTGTGAGTGCAAAATCGTATGATCTGCATATGCAATCACTTAAATGCCTCTGGGCTCGGAATCTTCCCTACTGTTCTTTTTCTTTCCCTCTTGTTTTGTTAGACACCCCCATTGTTTTAGTGATCTTATAATTTCATGTCTATATGAAGTGTATTTTTTATTATCAGATTTTTCAAAAGATATTCTGTCCAAAAAATCTACCCAGTTACAAAAATGCTATTTTAAAAAAAAAAAAAAACAATTAAATTGTAAAGGTAAAAGTGGTTTACTCTGTCAACAGCTTTTTCCTGAATGTTTAATGTTTCTTCAAATTCACATTGTTGTTGGTATTGATGCCCTTGGCTTTAATACAGCGTTGTTGGTTGACATATATTACAGTTTTTAAATGTGATTTTAGTTCAATAGTTTTTTTAGGTTGGGAATGTATTATCAGTAATCTGAAAAGATATGGGCCTGTAAATATTAACTTGTGTTTTGTCTGTGTCTTGGAACCAAGGCCATCTTGGTAAACGGACAAGTGAATACAAAACAACCAAAACCACGAGATGTGAATATAGGGACAAGACAACCAACAGAAAAGTGAACATTCCGACAAGTGAATCAATTGACAATTGAACAACTGTACACAAATCCAATAGAAATTGAAAAAAGAATATATAAGATGTTATGGCTTTCATACACAAATTAGGCTTATATAAGTTTTAAGTATTTATGTGGTAGTTTTGTAGATGAAATTTAAAAATATCACTACGAAAATGTAATCATTAAAAAGAATTTGGCAAAATAAAACGCAGAAATAAATTGTAAAAGTATTTCTGTATTCCTAAAACAATACTTATTGGACTTAAATTTGTAGTTAAACCCTAATTGTAAATCGCTTTGAATGACCGTCAATTTGAATCATACATCAATTGTATATTTTTAAAAAAATAATATTATCTCACATATGTTTATAATATCTCTTGTGTGTCATTGTGTTATATCACATGTTTATAATATCTCGTGGGTGTCACTGTGTTGTGTCACATGTTTATAATCTCTCTTGGGTGCGTTATGTCACATGTGTTTATAATCTCTCTTGGCTGTCAGTGTGTTATGCCCCATCTCTCTTTATAATTAGTCATGTCTGTCTGCTCCATTAAATGTTAATTATACTGTTAAAATTGTTTTGCAGATGCTTCCGTTTTGTTTTTGAGGTGTTATTTCTAATTTTTCGTTGGGCACCATTGTATTCTAAGTCTTTTATTGTTGTTAATTATTTTTAAAAAATTATTGTTTGACGTTATGAAGTGCATGGCTATATCTTCCTAATTTAATAAGAGTATATTCATTCCCTCTTCTCTATTTCGGAATTGTCTGTGCAACGGTAAATGCCATGTACATTCTTTAAGTACAACTAGTTCTTCTCTTCTGTTGCAACTCTCCAGTACTAAATAAGTGGGTTTTTGAAATAGTGGTGGACCACTTGCAAAATTATTTCAATTATTTAACAAAACAGCCAACGATCTTGACTGGTGTTATCAAACAGGCATCTTTTCCAGTAGGCGAGCTTGTTTGTGGTATGCACGTTGCATTGACACACACTTAATTTAAGAGCGACCCTCTTGAAGGAAGTAAGAACCACAATTAGAAAGAGGCAAATATTGAGGAGGAAAATATACCGGTTGTGGCAAAAGAAGCAAGTAAATGCTACACATTTTTTATGATTTCATATATGGGAAAATATAAATCACATAGAAAAAAATTCAAATGTCAGTATGTTCTTTTTTAGAATAAAAAAATCCAACTTTGAAATGTATGGATCTAGTAGCCCAGGGGTAATGAAGCGTTTTGTCTGAGAGTGCCATAAAAACCACATACTTTGAACAGTAATTCTGTGAGAACCATACATTATGTTTAAAATTAAAAATTCAAGTAGATGTGGGCATTTTTGTAAAGGGCCGTCCATAAATGACGTCACTTGATTTAGGAAGATTTTTATCCCATACCCCCTCGTCACACTTCATTACAAATATAGACCATGCCCCTTTAATATGACGTCACTAACCTTTGCCCTCCCCCCCCCCCATATAAGCTGTATTTTTTCTCTCAAAATTAGTATGATTCAAATTACTTTTTTGGCATTTGTTTTTAGCGTAAGTCTGCACTTTAATAACTTAACATGCTTGAAGCCATTTGAAAGTCATATAATCAATTGCAAGATATCAATTTATTTAATCGAAACTTATATTTAAAATTGCGCGTTTTGATGTGACGTAACATTTTTAAACACCCCCTCCCCTCGTCACACAACATCACGATTGTGTGACCCCTCTCCTCTAGGTGTTTGTCGTCATATGTTGAGGGACCCTAATTTTAACACTAAAAGTAAAATAATTATGTCTCTGAATTATTTTAAACAACATTGTTATTCTTTTGCTAATCAGCAGTGCGTATTTCTAACCACTAGTGCGACGTATTTGCTGCATGGCTTTGCAGACAAGGAGAATTTTTTTTTTCTTTTGTTATTTTTTTTCTCAATGCAATTAATATGTAGCTAAAAGATGTCAGAAGAAAAATTTGTTTGTTTTTTTATAATCGAATATTTATGTGCGAGCCTGATGCAGCTATCAAAAGAACCATATCTGCCTCGCGAGCCATGGTTTCACGACCCATTTAGTAGCCCATGATGTTTGGCAAATAAGGATCAGCCATTGCTTTTCAATTCTGAATTATTCTAGTTTATTTTATTTTTGTAATTAACAATATGGAGTAGCAATTGGTGGGGAAGATTCTTAAGCCATGATTACTCTTTATGGCAGTGTAACATGTGGCACATCTATTCATAGTAACATTGGGGGAAAAGTAATAAAATCAAATTTAGCATTTTATTGGATTAACAAATCTATTTTGGTGAATTTCAAATGTCAAGATTAGACTCGTATTCTTTTGCTGTTAGTTTTTTTCTTTTCAACGTTTTTTGTAAATAATATCCAAAACATATTCCTCTTGAATTTACATATACTCCAAACATGTTGTATCATCTAAATAGTTAATTTGTAAACTTGCATGTATGTATATTGATATACAAATGACGATGGTAACCTCAATTTATAGAATTTTAGCATCTATACACATATTTTACACATCCACCAAAATATTTAAAATGCAATATACACCACTAACCTACACCACCTCCATCGTCACAATCATCCACGAAACTACAACCACCGCATCAGCTGCCACCACCCCCCCACTGCCACCAACACACATCGCCACTACCCAAGCATCGCCACTACCCAAACATCGCCACTACCCAAACATCGCCACTACCCAAACATCGCCACTACCCAAACATCGCCACTACCCAAACATCGCCACTACCAAAACACCTGCTATCTTGAACAACACTGCCACCATCTCCCCCACCAGTTCCCACACCACTGCTACCACCACACTATTGCTACCACTCACACCACTGCAACCACACCCACCACTTCTACAACCAGAAAACTGTGACGACTCCTGCCGCCCACACTGTGGTGGGTCAAGTCTTCTTATTGAAAAAAAGCTATCCTTTGGTACGTTATGAAGATTATACTTAACATCTATTTTAAGATTGGAATTTCCAAAATGACTTTTCCCTTCCTGAACTTATATAGCCATGTTTACAACAACGCAAATCTATTGCAAATGGTGGGTAGAAAACATTTCATGACTCAGACGTTTACTGATAATTAATTCTTTGGATGGCTGTAAGTGTTATAAGAATTGTATAGTGGTAACAAAATAGTGAATTAATTTATTTATACGAAACTAAATGTCTACGACACCAGTATATACATTTAAATAGCATTTTTTTAGTGCATTTTCGAGATGTCGAAATCGCTATTGCACCCGTTTTGTCCGTCCGTCCGTCCGTCCGTCTGTCATTACCCTTGATCACAGCATCCATAAGTCCTAGAACCATGATGTATATATGTTTTTTGTATGCCCTGACCTGCCATTTGTGCATCAACACTCAGTTACTCAATCCGTTTAAAAACCCCGTTAAAACTACCAAAAAATATTTCGAATCGAGAGGTAACACTAGCGCAGGGAACGGCCGCCATTGCCGGAAGTCGAATGCATAATTCTGCAAGCATTGAAGAGTGGTGCGAAAGGGTGCAAAAGAATTAGTTTTTTTTTTTTAGTTGACGTCATTAGAATATGTGTAAAAGTTTAGAGAGTTTTACGTCATCATTTGTGGTGACTTGTAGTTGGATTCAAAGAGAAAATAATTTTTTTTTAAAAATGTAAAGAAATGACTTTTAAATAAAAAAAAATGTCAGGTATATTCATTAATCCGGCATCCTTCCGTCTCGCGAGACGATGGTGCATCACCGTTGGGTTGGGTTGCATTTCCTCGAGTGACTGTGCAGTCCTATCCTTGAGTGACAGTCTTTGCCACAGTTTTTACACACGAGTTCTGTGCTTCCAAATGTTTTGGCCTTTCTCCTAGCTCTTCTGTCTGCAGCCTCCTCCATTCTTCGCTCCTCGGCTACTATGACGCCCTCTTTGACAACTGTGCGCCACGTAGATCGGTCTTCTGCCTTACACTCCCAGTCACTTGTATGTATTTTGGCTGCTTTCATGTCCCTTTGACAGACATCTTTAAATCGCAAGCGTGGGCGACCTGTTTTCCTCTTTCCTGAAGCAAGTTTACCATATAGGAGGTCCTTCGGGATGCGGCCGGGGCTCATTCTTTTGACATGTCCTAGCCACCTCAGGCGTCTTTCACTAAGAATTGAGAACATGCTTTGGGTATTGGCACGCGTTAGTACCTCACTATTAGGCACTTTTTCTTGCCATTTAATACTTAGGATGCGGCGCAAGCATCTCAAATGGAAGCTGTTAAGCTTACGCTCTTGTGATGTATAAGTGGTCCATGTCTCGCTCCCATATAGTAGTGTACTGATGACACAGGCTCGATAGACGCACAGTTTGGTTTTCTCCGTTAGCTTGGTGTTTTGCCAGACCCGCTTATTTAGTTTAGCCATTGTTGCGGCTGCCTTGCCAATTCTGCTGTTTATTTCTTCTTCAATGGACAGTGTATTGGAGACCTTGGATCCCAAGTAGGTGAAGCTGTCCACAACCTCCAAGTTTTCATTATCGATATTTATGGTAGGAGGAGGTCGAGTGTCTTGGGCCATGATGTTTGTCTTTTTCAAGCTGATTTGCAGACCAAATTCTTTGCAGGCATTGGAGAAGCTTGACACGAGTTGTTGCAAACCAGATTCTGTATGTGCTGTTAGTGCCGCATCATCCGCAAATAGTAGCTCTCGAATTAGGACATCCGTCGTTTTGGTCTTGGCTCGGAGGCGGGCAGTGTTGAAAAGTCCTCCATCAGCTCTGGTATGTAACCAGATTCCCTCACTGCTATCCTTGAATGCGTATCGAAGAAGTACAGAGAAGAATATTGCGAAGAGTGTTGGTGCGAGTACACAACCTTGTTTAACTCCGCTGCTGACAGGGAAGGCCTCTGACTTAGCTCCATCGAACTGTACTGTGCCAAGCATATTTTCATGGAACTGTCTGATGATGGCAAGTAGGTGAGGGGGACATCCAATTTTTGCCAGTATTTGGAATAGCCCGTTGCGACTGACTAAGTCGAAGGCTTTTGTAAGGTCCACAAATGCAATGTATAGTGGCATCTGCTGCTCTCTGCATTTTTCCTGGAGCTGTCGTATGGAGAACACCATGTCTATGGTAGACCGACCGGACCGGAAACCACACTGAGATTCTGGATAGACGCGGGATGCTAGGCTTTGTAAACGTTTTAGTATAACGCGGGCAAAGGTCTTTCCTACAATACTAAGGAGTGAAATGCCGCGATAATTATTGCAATCACTCCTATCACCTTTGTTTTTATATAGTGTCACTATATTTGCATCCTTTAGGTCTTGGGGGATGTAGCCCTGTTCCCAGCAGAGGGACAGAATCTCGTGCAATGGTTGGAGTAAAGCTGTCTTGCCACTCTTTAGAACCTCTGGTGGTATTCCATCATTCCCAGGCGCTTTTCCACAAGCTAGACTGTCAATTGCTTTGCTCAGCTCTTNGGTGAACTGCCAAGACCTAAAGGATGCAAATATAGTGACACTATATAAAAACAAAGGTGATAGGAGTGATTGCAATAATTATCGCGGCATTTCACTCCTTAGTATTGTAGGAAAGACCTTTGCCCGCGTTATACTAAAACGTTTACAAAGCCTAGCATCCCGCGTCTATCCAGAATCTCAGTGTGGTTTCCGGTCCGGTCGGTCTACCATAGACATGGTGTTCTCCATACGACAGCTCCAGGAAAAATGCAGAGAGCAGCAGATGCCACTATACATTGCATTTGTGGACCTTACAAAAGCCTTCGACTTAGTCAGTCGCAACGGGCTATTCCAAATACTGGCAAAAATTGGATGTCCCCCTCACCTACTTGCCATCATCAGACAGTTCCATGAAAATATGCTTGGCACAGTACAGTTCGATGGAGCTAAGTCAGAGGCCTTCCCAAAGGGGCGCGGTGGTCAAAGTGTTAGTGCGCTGCGGTACAAAAACAATTCTAAAATAAAAATAAAAATCGGTCACGGGTTCAAACCCCGGTTCTGGCACCCCTACGGGTAGATGATGCTCGTTAAAACCTTGGCTGGTAGTTCATCTAGGAGTAGGAAACTCCGAATACAAATCCTCCGCTGCCTTGCGGCTATACCTGCCTTGCGGGAAAGGCTAAGGGAGTAAACCCTGAAAGAAAATCAGGAATTGGAGCACCTACAGGCGGTCTATACATAAGACTTATGTACATACCGGCAGCTCCTGCGACGCCAATGGCAGCCAAACTGCATCGACGCAAGTCGTTCCCTTGGCTACACCATTGACGTGGAGAGGGGGGATATGCTGTATGGGCAGCAGCTAATTCTCCATAATACCCGCCCAGGCTTGCATCACCTCTGGAGAGGACACTCCAGCGTCGCCGCAAGGTGTCGACAAAACACGGGAAGCAGCAGTTACCGGTTATAAGCCAAAGCTCAATTGACGTAGAGCTAGGCGCCAGGGGCTGCTTCCGACGGTGGGAGAGACTACCAATGTCTCACTGGACAGCTACCGCCCGCCTCAAACTGGGCAGCCCCCAGTCAAATAGGTGCTATCCCGTCATGGCCTGCCTTCTCCACTGGGTGCGTGGAGATTAGAGTACCACTCAACAAGTGGGCCACTAAGCCCTGCACCAAGAAATACAAAAAAGAAAAAGAAGACCCCAGCTCTTCGAATCGCTAGCTGGAACGTGAGGACTATGTGTCCCGGCATCACTGATGATCTGCAGTCCATAAACGACACACGGAAGACAGGAATAATCGATAGAGAACTTAAAAGGCTAAAGATTGACATAGCATGCCTTCAGGAGACCAGGCTCCCAGACAACGGTTCACTCAAAGAGGCCAATTACACCTTCTTCTGGCAAGGCAGACCGAAAGACGAACCTAGACAGCATGGTGTGGGTTTCGCTGTTAAAAACACTCTTCTACCATCCATTGAACCACCGTCATCAGGCACAGAGAGGATCCTCACTCTAAGACTCTGAACAACTGCGGGCCCAGCAAACATTCTTAGTGTGTATGCCCCAACACTCTATTCAACTCCGGAAGAGAAGGACCAGTTCTATGGAGCGTTAGACCAGGCAATAGCCGGCGTCCACAAAGACGAGGCAATCTATCTCCTAGGAGATTTCAATGCTAGAGTGGGGAGCGACCACGAAGCCTGGCCCACCTGCCTTGGACTATTTGGAAGAGGAAAGTTAAATGAAAATGGACAAAGGCTTCTGGAATTGTGCTGCTCACGAGGCTTGTGTGTGACCAACACTTTCTTCAAGTGCAAGGATATACATCAAGTATCTTGGAGACACCCTCGATCCCACCAATGGCACCAGCTAGACCTCATTATCACCAGGCGTGCACAACTAGCTAGCGTCCTACTCACTCGCAGCTATCACAGTGCCGACTGTGACACGGATCATTCCCTTGTCGCCAGCAAAGTACGAATAATGAGGAAAAACTCGTACCACACAAAGAAAAAGGGAAGTCCACGCATCAATACCTCCTGCATGAAAGACCCTGCGATAGCGCAGCTGTTCAAAGACAAGGTGAAGGAAAGTCTCTCAAAGATATTCATTACACAAGAAAATTCATAAAAATATGTCTAAAATCTAAACACAATTACTGATAACTACATAATTCTGATATCTAACATAAGTACTGATACATAATACGAAAATGCGCTAACACGTCCTGAATTCCAATAGGTACCAGGCTTAACATGATTTTTTACATTTTGATTAATGATTTTATAGCATATAGGAGCATAATAACAATTGTATTTCTAGATCGCGTTAGAAATATATCCTTTAATTTATTTCTAGCTAGTTCATGTTAACAGTAGCATTTATAGGTGTCTTTGGGACACCAAACGGCTTGCAGTAGTGTAAAACAGTTAAAATTTCTAGGCAGTGGCGTAGTGTGGGTTTGTGCCGCCCGAGGCATTTGCCCCCCCCCCAACGCCACTTTTCCTAGACAGACATATGTGTTTTTGCGAAAACTTTGTTAAATTATCAATTCACTTGGAGCCTTTTTTATAAAATATTTTTAAAACTTGTTTAACAACTTTACAACTTTACTGTAGCGAACCTGACTTTCTCTTAATTGTTAGTAAAGCTGACAAAATTTGTACCTGGTTCTCTATTGTTTTAGAACTGCTGCCACCATTGGCAGAGAACCTAGTTGTCTCCATTACACTGGTTCCCAACCTATGGTTTGCAACTCTGAAGGGAGGTTGAAATGTTTTTAATAGTGACTTTGAATGAAAAGATGAAATCAAGTTGTTCCTCTGAGTGCAGGTGGAGCATGATCTTTAGGTATATTTTAATTACAAAGAATGGTAGCATATCAAACAGAAATTTACAACAGTAAAAACGGCTGAACATAAACTCTTGGGAAAGCAAACGAATATTATTGTTAGGGACGTTTTTTTAGCGATATTGTTTGAGCATGTGACTTGACTTGAGTTTAGAGACTACGTGGTTAGCCCTGTGGCTTAGCGAGCGGGTAGCGAGGGGAGGGGATGGGGGCAAATGTGCCGGGCGGTACTTTTTAGGGGCAGCAAATTCCTCGTCGTTTACTAGCTAATAAGAATGGACATTTTTAAAGAAAGTGTAGCTTTTGTCAAATTAAAATAAAAAAACAAATCAATTTTTTTTAATGATGAAATAAATAAAGTAACTATCATAAAATATGTGCAGTGTCTACTACCAAAAAAATTAAAACTGAATGTTGGATATAAATTCTTCTGATACTAATGCTATTGAGCTGAAACCCAAAGAGGCTGAAGTAGTGTGAAAACGTGATTGATTTACATGTAAGCTAATTGATTCTCTTGTTTGAGGGCGGGCGGGGGCGGCAAATTTCAAAATAAAATTTAACCTCCAAAAAGTTCAAACGAAGTAACTTTATCGGGATTTTTTCTAATGTCAAAACTTCAAACTCCATAATAAATTATTGGCTTCTGATACTAATGCCTCTGAACTGAAAATTCAAGCAGATGATAGTATTATACGAACAGGATGCGCATAAAATAAATCCAAATTTAGCCACTAATGAGAAGTGCTGAGCTTTACCAAAGCTTTTGCATATGGACGGAATCAGATAACAAACGACTAGACTTAAGATACAAAAATACGTGTTGTAAAATAAAGAAGAAAAAAATACAAATTGTGGCCAGACATTCTTGTTAGAATGTATGCCATTTTTAAATTTATGCAAAATACAATTCGCCTTTTTTTTTTTAGATCACAGTGAGTAAAATTTAAGGGCAAATATAGTTTAAATAGGCAACATTCTAGAACTGGTGACTGTGTTAGCAAAGTAAGACCCTGTTATACAAGAACATCATGTGAAAAGTGGTAAAAAAAAAACGTGTTACCTCAAATTAAAAATGAGCTCATTCCAGTTTTAGGAGATACAGTTCGCCGATCTCAATTTTCAGAACAAGATACCACATAGTATTCCATTGTATTTGATAACTCTCCATTAATGTATCATAAGGATTAAACAAGTTCGCTTGTGTTATGTGTAAATATTAAAAATAAGAAAGTAGACGTAGAATCGTTCAAGATTTCATCGAAACAAAAAATTAATCTGCTAACGACTTTGCTTTCCAGAGGCTACTCCCAGAAGAACAAATGGAATACTTAAAGGATCCGTTGACTTTTTATTATCTTTGTATGTGGAGACGTTATTATTTTAATTTTAATCCAGTCAAAGAATGGGATAGCTAATTTTTGGCGATCAAAGCGAATATGTAGCCATGTAATGATCAAAGACAGTTGAGAAGTAAGTTGTATTCTTTATAAGATGAGATTACTTTAGAAATTCGGGTGTGGTTTTGGCAGTTAGGATGGCATATGCCCTTCTTACACCAGCTAATCTAATACATGGAATTTGACATTTTTTCCTTCAAAATACTGCGTTCAAATGATATTGTCAAGCATGGGGTATTTTACTTTAGGATTTTAAAAATGTATTTGCTTAATTTATTCAAGTTTATTCAAATATTTAGACTCGAAGTTATCCTGCTTAATATATCATTACAATGAATATTCCTTACAACTGCCAGCTGTGAGAAGGAGCTTCTCTAAAATTAAGTTAATTTTAAAAAATACATCTATAAAAATTTACTAATATTGACTAATCTATAGCTATTTTGGATTTTGGACAAGGTATGGCTGAGAACATTGATTTATCAACGATTGTGCCCGATTTAAAAAAAACACAGAAAAATTCAATTTTATTCAAGAAATGAACGATTTTTCTATTTATTTTAAACATAAAAATGTATCGTGTCATTAATATTACTTTCTAATTTTTAAAAAATATGTTTTATTTATAGATTTAACATATTTTTGGGGTGGGGGCAAAACTGGGTTCTGCCCCGGGTTGCACATACGTATGCTACGCCGTAGCTAGTGATGTGAACTCGTGCGTGTGTTATGAGGTGAACTGGGGGGGGGGGGCTGTAGATGTAAAGAAAAGGTAATTCAAGTCAGTGGTTACACAGTCAACGATGTCAGATGAACCAAACTCTACCCGCCACAACCACTGATGCTAAATGTAAATATGGCTGATCACACTGGTTGATTTAAGCAGTCGTTTAAGGATGGTATACATGCTGAAATTTTTTTACTTGCTTTTTTTCACCAAATTTGTATTAGAAACATTTGGTTAGTAAAATATCTTATGAATCGATGATATCATGCAGTTCTTGACTACTATTACCCTAAGTATTTTAAAAATACTTTAATTAGGGGTTGTGTAGACATCAGTACAAGATCGCCAGTAGAGTCGACACAAAAAGCAAAAAGTGCAGAGCATGACTCTACTGTGCGTTTTAGGCTATGAAGCAGTTGAAGTTTTCATTACATTCCAATCGACAGGAGAAGAATGTGATGTATGTGACAAAAATTTTTATTCAATGAAGAAATGCGAAAATTATTGTCTGCCGACAGAAAAAATGTAACAGTTAACAGGCAGGTGTTGTTCTTGAGAAATCAAGGTGAAGGAGTAAAGTTTTGATCGTTTCATACCGGAGTCATGTGAATTTGTAAGTCTACATAAATCACTGATAAAGGATAGAATTGTGGCTGGTGTAAAAAAAAATGAATACGTCGGAGTAAGATTACAGCAAGAGTCAGATTTGTATCTAAATAAAAATGAAAATATTTTCAGAGCAGCTGAGACAGCGAAATAGCATCTCAAATTTTGAATTTAAAAAAATAATGGGAAAGCAGTGAAGTCAAGTAGGCCTACAGCAGTGAATTCAAGTGCATACATAAAATCAAGTGTGCATATGTCAACAAGTCAAAATAATTCGCAAGCTGTGAAATCAAGTTCCACAAATAACTCAGACAAAATCAAAGGCCGTACACATTCTCAGCGTGTAAGCAAAGCAGCGAAGCAGAGAGAACCTAGAGGCTTTTGAAAGCCAGCGGTCCTCGTGTGGGTAGCCCCTACACCAAGGTCATACAATGTTGAGACTAACGATGGTATACCGATGAAAAAATAACATCTTAAGACCGTTATTTCGTGGTAGGAGAGAGGTTTTAGTTTTAGATATTTTTTAGTTGGACACATCAGAAACAAAGCAAGATGTGCACACTCCCGTCAGTACAAGTGTGTCATTACCATGCCAACAACGACAATAGCAAGGTACGGAAGATAATTTGTCAACTGTATTAAAGCATGTTAACCGCACGAAGGGTGAATTATTTCTATATTTTTTAAATTTTGAATTGTTTAGTTTAGAATATGGATTTTTAGTTAATAAAAAGAGTATTTCTAATTATACAAAGATGGAACAGCTAACAGATCTGTTCAAATTGGCTTATACAAGGTTAAGGTTTTCTTTCTAAAGTTTAGGCCCAAAAAAAATGTGTCATTTTTCTTTTTCCTTTTTGTAATTAAATCCTTTATATTAACTCGTGGCGTCTGCTTGATTATTTCATTGTTTCCCTAAAAAAAACTTTGGATCGTCTTTAACCCACTTCCCCGTATGTCAGCGAGCTGAAATTTTACAAGCACATTTATGCCGACGATCAAAATGAAATATTAAAATTTCACATCGATTTAATATACTGCAATTAAATAAATTAATTTTTATATTATCTTTATGCATCTCTATGTAGAATGTAAATTGTTGTGCTTGAGTGTCGCGGTGCGTATTATATTGAACAACCTTTTGTAATAGTTTGCTGTCACACGGTGCGGTTCATATTATATTGACCATACTTTTAAAAAATATAATCACGATCTGTAACTGTTTGTCAGTCAGTCCCGCAGTGTGCACTTTATTAGACATGTTTTATGACCCTTTTCCCGTGATCAAAGCGAGCTGAAATTCAGCAGGCGGACTGTAGTAGTTTTTGGGGGTTTTTTTTACTATAAATCCTTAACATATATATTAAGAGACATAACTAAAATTTTGGATTTTAAGATTGTCGTGCAATGCATATTATAATGAACATTCTTTTAGTTATGTCACGTATGTAAAGGATTTATAGTCTAAACCTTTGTTTTCACGGTTCTTTTTTAATTTTACAGATAATTGCCGCATCAAAGCTGTGATGAATATTCATACTGATGATGAAATGAGTAAATCTTTTCGTCCATTGTCTAAATATTTTTTAACTTTATTTGTATAATAAAAGCTATGGCCGCACCCAACTAATTGTCTTTTATTATTTGTTTATTTGTTTAATCATTCATCTGAAGCTACCTAGAGAGCTGAATGATATTCCTTAATTACCCTGGTAAGTTTTTTTTTTTTTTTTTTTTTTTTTTTTTTTTTTTTTTG
>MUZC01000272.1:242251-296393 GCA_002072015.1 Radix auricularia
ACCCCTCCCCCGCCCTCTAGAGCAAGACGTACTTTATGGGCTGCCCCTTTCTTGAAATAACAAAATTAGACTTAACCATTTAATACAAGATATTCAAATGAAATATTTTTTTTTTATTTCTAGAAAATAAATTAATGATATTACTTACATTTGTTTCAGTTTCATTAACATCTCCACCCAACTAACTGGAGACTTGAATATTCAGCACGTAGAAAATTATGTATATAAAGGTAACTTAAACAGCTTTCAACACTAAATGCTAATTTTCCCTATTCCTCATTGTATATGTTATCGGGGAAAGTGGGAAATCCGGCATTCTAAAGAAAGCTTCAATTTGTAAGCCAACTATGAAACAATTTAGATCTATATTTCAAACATTGTGTTTTATTTTTTTTTACGTGTTGGTGGCTGCAAAGCAAAAGAAGATTTAGAAAAGTCTTCCCTACGACCCTTGAAGTTTTGCAAGATATACAAACTAAGGAACTCGGGGGAAAAATAAAATGCTGAGAAATAAAGCAGGAAGTATAAAATCACCAAGCTCAAGATACTGATCTCACTTCACGAATATAGAAGATACTTCAAAGAATAATGGAGAGAAAAAAACAGGTTATGTCGCTTGTGTTTGTTATGGCTGCTTAAAAGCGGTGCCCATACATACAGAAACTTTCGTTATTAAATAGAGTACAATGAGATATGTTTATGTTGTAGCTAATGGTGCTAGTATTAATAGCTATACCAGTGTTATTTTCATAGATTTAAGCTCAAATTTATTACAGTATTTTACAGTATAGTCTACAGTCTACATCAAAAAATATCATTCAAGTAAAACTTTATGTATTTTGTTTAGTATTTACAAATTCTTTAAAATTCTACAAGCCATAGTAATACCTGTTCACTACTTTGTAAGATTACATACATACACACACACACACAACACACACACACACACACACACATATGTATATATATATATATATATATACACATACATACATATATAATTTAAGACTTAAACTAATCTTTCGTTAGAACTCTGTGATATTATTGTGATATTTTGTACCTCCTGAAAATGTTTTAGCCAAAATGTCTGAATCAATTATACAGCTTTACATTCTTTAGGGCGAGGTTTACTTCAGAGCTCAGAAGATGTACACCAAGCATTAAGCTTAAATAAGTCTAACTGCTATTTTTCAATATATATATTTTGTGGCTGAATTCCCATAACTAAAAAAAAATTAGGAAATAAGTGCTTTGATTTTTTAGTTTGGATTATCTGTGTTGTCATTCACGAAATAGTTTGTATTTAATTTATACTCTTAACAATTTACACAGTTCTGAATTGAAAGACATATTGTAGTTAGCTTCAATTAGCGGTCTATTTTATTAATTCATCTTGTGGTGTTGTTTTTTTTTTGTTTGTGTGGGTTTTTTTTTTTTGGTTGTCTCTTTTAAAAAAAATGTCTGATTTTAATTTTGTTTTCATTTAATTTCTCAGTAAGATTATTCAATAATTATCAGCAAATAACCTAACTTTTGTGGCGGATGAGTTGATGTTAAGAAATTTATTTGTTTAAATCAGAAAGAGTAGAGGCCATGATGCAATAGTGTCTCATTACTTATCTTGATCAAATGATGGTGATTATATATTGTACCAGTAGTACATGAGATTTTATAATATGTTATCAGTAGTACATGAGATTATATATTGTACCAGTAGTACATGAGATTTTATGTTACCAGTAATACATATGATTATATATTGTACCAGTAGTTAATGAGATTATATATTGTACCAGTAGTACATGAGATTATGTGTTGTACCAGTAGTACATGAGATTATATATTGTACCAGTAGTACATGAGATTATATATTGTGCCAGTAGTACATGAGATTATATATTGTATGGCAGTGTATTTATTTTATGGCATTGATTTGTTCTATTTCTCTGTGATCTGTCAGTTCTTCATGACATAGTTTTTATACACTAACTAATTTATTCAAATATAACAGAGTAAATCCAAGGTGTGTCCTTAACTTTGTCCCCCACCTTTACCTTACTCTACCCTTTAAATACAAAACTCCAATTTTTTTTTTTTTTAATTCTTTTGTATTAAGATTATTGGTTTGGCAAATTTATGAAGTTGGGATATTTGAACAATGAGAAATTGTGAGATTTTTTAGTCTTTGAATCTTTGTAGTAATAGTATGGATTAACCTGGCACTGTGATTGGTCACTGATTAACCTGGCACTCTGATTGGTCACTGATAAACCTGGCACCGTGATTACAATCCTATGTGTATTGTAATAGATCAGTCTGTATCAGAACTAAGATACTCACATCATTCATTATGTTTATTATCATGACTTGTTTTATAATATTAAAATTGTTCTGTTTCTTTTTGTATTGAATAGAACATATTCTGCTTAAACTCATTCGAGTGTCAATGATTATATTATATTGTTTGTTTTTAGGGGTCATGTAATGATAAACATCCCTATTACAAAGTGTTACTTTAGATATCTCTTTTAATATGGAATTTACAACAAAAATCTGTTGGAAAGTATTCAAATGATTATTTTTCAATAAATTGCCTTGCAATCTTGAAGAAGAAAAATATGTAAACGGGGTATGAGTTAGCCTGACGGGGGTATGAGTGAGCCTGACAGGGGTACGAGTTAGCCTGACAGGGGTATGAGTTAGCCTGACAGCGGTATGAGTAGGCCTGACGGGGGTATGAGTGAGCATGACAGGGGTATGAGTAGGCCTGACGGGGGTATGAGTGAGCCTGACAGGGGTATGAGTTAGCCTGACAGGGGTATGAGTGAGCCTGACAGGGGTATTAGTAGGCCTGACAGAGTATGAGTGAGCCTGACAGGGGTATGAGTGAGCCTGACAGAACGAAACAAAACAACGAATGTTTCGGTTAAGAGCCTCACCCACATTTTGTAGAAGAAAATGATGTTTTAAGAAGCTGCATGACCAGTGAGATTTGTAGGTTGTTGATGACTTGCTTGTTGCCTCTAAGCGGCGGGGTAATGCGTGGAACCCTTAGCCGTGGCATGTGAACGCTGCATCACTTGCCAAAAAAAAACTGCTGCCTTGCAGATGGTCTTGGCTGACCAAAGGCTATGGAAACAAATCCAGAAAATACAGCAGGCTGAAGTCGGAGACCACGGGCCAATTGGCGCAAAACTCGTGGCACGCAAAACTCAATGTTTAATATTGAGAACGAAGAAGAAGAAGTAGAAACTACCAGTATCAAAAGTACTTGGGCTACCAATATCCAAAATACTTTGGCTACCAATATCCAATTACTTTGGCTACCAATATCCAAATTACTTTGGCTACCAATATCCAATTACTTTGGCTACCAATATCCAAAGATAATAGGCCAAATGTCTGGACACAGAGTTAAAGATTGATCGTGTCTTGTTGATTTCCTCTGTGATCACTTTTGTTGGTTCATAGATTTACACATCTGCGTGTCGAATTGAAAATTCAAACCAGTCTAATAACCAATGAAGAACGCCGGTCACCTACCCATATGTAGAGGCTTAGAGCATCCAGTGACTAAACTTAAAAACGTCCACGTCATTGGCGTAGCAACAGGGTGGATTCGGGGGGTGGGAGCAGTCGTGAAATTTTTAACAGAAATTATTTATTTAAGTACGACGCACTGGCTATTTTTGTGTTATGCTAGCATTACAATTATTACATTCTTCTTTGCTCTTAACAACATTAAATGGCTTCTATTTAACAAGTGTTTGATATTTTGTCCAGTGCAATATAAACAAGACTGTACAATGTTATCATTAATTTACACACCAATACATGCAAACCGACACGTTTTACTTCATACAAATTGTTCCCACAAGGGAACATACCACCAAAATAATTATAATTATATTATACAAAACAATTTTTTTCTTCTTGGCATATTGTGTTTATTCCCCCCCCCCCCACACACACACACACACACACACACAAAATCTTAAAATTGTGGAATAAAACTTAAGTGGTTTTCTAGATACGATTTAATCTTAAAATTGTGTAATAAAACATAAGTGGTTACCTAGATACTATTTAATCTTATCTTATCTGTTACAGACGCTCCTTCTATAGACAAGATTATTGTGTCCTACGCTTATCTATGGTTTGTGTTTAGTGCTGCATTCTTATTAGAATCTTAAATGATGATAAAGTGTCGGCTTTCCTGGTTTCTTCAGGCAACCCATTTCACACCTGAATTCCCTACACAAAGAAAGAAACCTTGTGAGGTTTGCCACACTGATGATTTGATTGTTTGAAAAACTGACAACTAAAGTAATGTGAATTGACTTTGAAAACCTTAACTTTTTTTTTTATTAGTCAGAGATTTCTACCAGATTCCTTAAAGCCAATATCAGATTCAGGAATTCTATTTTCAACTCCCATTGCTTCTCTTCTTGTCCCCATTTAACATCACACTACTCAACTCAGGCACAACCAGATGTCCACGCAGTTCTGCTCAAGCTTGCTTAATTATTCTCTTGCTTTTTTCCGCCAGGAGGTCAATTTTTAAACTTTCAACACTAAGAGAAAAAACTGCCAAACCCATATAATATTATCCATGACATATCACAATCATGCACCTAAGATGTAGAATAAGTCAGGTCACAACACCGAGCCTTCCGTTCGTGTTCCAGAGACAGGAGGCAAAAATTTGACAAGTAAGATGTAGACTATTTCTCTCATTAGTTGGTGGAGAAGATGGTGATTAACTGTGTCGAATGTGCAATTCAAAAGAAAGAGCACACTTCCCATAACTAATATATCATATAGAATGGGACTGCATAAAGCTTTTAAATAAAATACAAAATACACAAACTAGTTGTAAAAGAAGACAATAAATTTGAGCGTTATTTAATGGGTTACTTTATAAATAAAGCTCAAATTTATAGTCTTCTTGCACAATTAGTTTGTGTATTTTGTGTTTGCCCATGACTAACTAGACTGTCATTAACAATCCGAAGTAACTCAGTTTCAGTTGTATGTAGTTTTGCTTGTTTAAGTACCTTAATACTTAATACTTTGGAATGACTTTAAATGTTTGATACGGACCGAAAGTAATTTTACAATCCTTCTATAGTCTGATGAATAATCTGATGAATAGACTGATAAATAGTCATAAGAATAGACTGATGAATATTATTATATTTCATTTAGAGGTGACAAAGATTTGTATCTTGGTTAGCTGAAATTTTTATCTTTTCTCTAAAGTTATCTATCAGAAAAATTGATATTATAAAAAACTAGATTTAAATTACATCATATTTATTTACATATTTTATTGCCGCTAATTGAGACTTCCCATTTCATTATTGCTAAATTAATATGGATGCCTAAGCAGGTAAAATGTAGATGCTACTGAGAAATAAAATGAGTCAAATCATTTGGGGATAATGATAAAGAGAAATACTATCTACATAATTTTTTTAAAACTTTTAGGTTTAAAACATGTACAAAAATTTGATGTCCATTAAAATCAGATCAAATAATCACTCCAGTGACACATCACATGGATTAGTCCATGTAATTTATACTTAGAAAGCCTTATAGACAAAGAAAGGAAAAATGGTATGTAAAATCTCAACAATCAAACAAGGGGAAGCAACAACTGCTGTAGGGCATGATGGGTAAGGAAGAGTTATTTTTCTTAGGCCTTCAGTTGTTTTTATCCTTAGTAATACATATAGTTAAAACTAGGTACTAAATTACCTTTTAAAAGTAAAATATAGATTCGAGGAATCTTGCAATCTCCTTAAGTAAGGGGTGGGTTGGGAGGGATAGGCGGGAACTTGAAATATAATGATTTGTTTGTATTTTGAAGTATAAGCATGTTAAAATATTAAAAGTGTTTAGAAGCCAGGTTTTTAAAAACATTACAATTACAGGGCCATCCATAAATGACGTCACAGAACAGGAGCTGTTTGAGAACTGTGAAAACACATCAAAACTCGCAACTTTGAATAAAAGTTCCACTTACATATTTGATTTCTTACAATTTTTTATGATGTTTTACATGCGTGTTGTAAGTGTGGCCTTTCACTAAATACAAACTTAAATGACAAAAGAGTGAAACATGCGCTCATTCAATTTGAAAATTCTATTTTTTTAATTTGGGGGAGGGGAGCAAGATTTATTGGAGTAGGGGCTAAGTTTTTGTGAGTATGTGTGATAGGTCAGAGGGAGATGGTAAAAAATCAACCAAAATAGCGTGACTTTATGGACAATGACACTTTATGGACAGTGACTTTATGAACCGTGACTTTATGGACTGTGACTTTATGAACCGTGACTTTATGAACAGTGACTTTATGAACCGTGACTTTATGAACTGTGACTTTATGGACGGGCCCCATAAGAAGCTTTTTTTTTACATTATTTTAAAAGCTCTGATCTGAGTTATACATCATAAAATTAAAATAAAAAATATCTCTGCGCCAGAGAAAGTCTGTCTGCAGGTGGACAGGTCAGTAATTCAATATCCTTCTGGCCATTGTGATTAAGTGTGACAGAATAGCTTTGCGGGTCCACTGAGGGAAGAACAATGAAAAAACTTTTCAATAAAGTGCTTTAAAATTAGTTTTAACATTTAATTTTCTTAACCCATCTGTGGAGTTATAAAGAATTTTACTGTTATGAATTGTTTGTTTTTTTTAATTCTAAATAGCACTGAGCAATGTATTTTTAAAATAATTTTGTTTAAATTCAATAACTATTGATTTCTTAGTTTATTGTATAACCACAAGAAATGATTTCTACAGAGTTAATTGTAAATTAATTATTTTGTTTACACATTTAATATAAGAGTTTAAGATAAAGATAAAAATAAAAGTTCAAACCTTTTAGTGTTGCTTAATTTATCAAATAACAATAAAATAATGAAATATCTTTCCACAAATTAATAAGGGAAACTGAAAACAATTTGAAATGAACATTTACTCAAACAAGTTTACCTTCAAGTTTGGGGCAAAAATCATTAAACACCATATCTTTTTTGCTAATACTCCTACAGTTTGTTACAGGATAAAACTGTTTTGACAGGCCATAACTTTTCAACTCGTTGAGCTCAACAGCAATCTGGTGACAAGGAGTTTCTGTTTTAAGTTTATTATGTTCTGTCGTTATTTCAATAAATTTCTTCTTAAAACAAAACCAGAGCATGAGAAAACTGGCTTATGAAATTCTACATAAAAGCCAATGAGATCAGATATAAACAGTATAGAATTCCTTTTAAAAATTGAGCATTTCTGCTTACAAGTCCTTTAGCTTAACCTCCAGAAACTATTTTAAACCTCTTTAAACACAGTGGTGGAGTGGCAGCGCGCTTAACTGGCATACTGATAGTCACAAGTTCAAATCCATGCAAAGGCAAGGATTTGTTCCTAAGCCCTAAGGCATCCCTGAGTCACCCAGATCCAAATGGGTACCTAAAACTAGTTAAGTGGCTGGGTAATGCGTGGAACCCCATAGCCGTGGCCTGTGACCACTGCATCACTTGCCAACAGATCATCATTCATGGTCTGTGGACGCAATTATCTTCTGCATAAGAGAAGTGTCTGTATATCTAAGATAGAGAAGATAAGAGTATAAAATAAAGACTTCCATGACATACTTTGTTTACAAAAACATAGGACTGTGGTCCAACGGCTTTCCCATATGCTCCAAACATCTTTCTTTGCTTCACAGGTTCTGGTGTTGGTATTGAAGCATTGGATAAACCTGAAATTAAAGTGCAAAATATATTCTTGTATGCTTAAATGGAAACTTTAATTTAAACATTAAAAAAAATTATGAATCTGAAAAATTTTAAGCTCAATGAGGTAAACTCACATTTCTTTCCTTAACTTTTTAAAAAAAATAAATAATATTTTTAAACTAAAAGATTTAAGAATTTTGTGGTAATGTTGGCGTTGGCTGGAGCACTGCATTTGAGTACCTCTCAAAACAAATATAAGTAACAAGTGAGTTAGAAAAAAACACATCAATCACTCATACCCATTTGAGCCCAGGCTATTTGCCCTCCTTTTAAAATCATATCTGGCTTTGCTCCAAAGAAACTTGGAGTCCAAAAAACCAAATCAGCCAGTTTGCCCTCCTGTAGACAATAACATTTTAAAATGTAACCTTTCTATAAAGTCATTGTTGTTAACTTTCATCAACAAAAGATTTCAGAATATCTGTATTCATACTGATACCACTTGAAAAGATTTTCATTTTTATTGCTTCAAAGTCAGAAGTGTTAAAATATTTAGTGCAGCTAAAAATTAAAACTCTGACCTCGACAGAACCAACAAGACCAACAACTCCATGAGCAATGGCAGGATTGATTGTGTACTTTGCTACATAACGCTTGACTCTTAGATTGTCATTGTCTCCCTTTGAGAGGAAAGAAAACTATCACATTAAAATGTCTTGCACTTGTTTAATTAAAAAAAAACTCTACATTAATAAACTTATTTAAGATAAATGTACATGTATTGAACTTTGACCTTTTCGCCTGCCAATTTTCCTCGAAATAGCTTCATCTTGTCAGCTGTTTGCCATGTTCTGGTAATAACCTCTCCTATACGTCCCATAGCCTAAATTCAAAGATAAAAATAAGTCATTGTAATTGTAATAGTAAAAAATCTAAGGTTTTCTCTTAACATGCTTATTATGATTAATTATTAGATATGGAAGAGGATAAGTTCAATGGAAATTTAATATTAACCTAACAGTCTAGAGAAAAATTATGATCAATTTTGACACAACTAAAAGATTTCAATAAGAAAATTAATTAAAACCAGACATGTGAGGCTGAACAATTTTTCCGTAACAGTTGTTTTAGGCCAATTAATGAGAAATTTTATTTTTTAGCCACTCAAAATATTTTAGGCCTTCCAATTAATGTTAATGATACTGAATTTATTGAGCGTTGAAAAGTTTAAAAAATTTGCTACTCCAATGCTCACCTGAGAATCAGACCCCATCATACTGATAGCACCAAGATCATGAAGTATATCCTCAGCTGCAATGGTCTCAGCACGAATTCTCGACTCAGCAAAGGCCACGTCTTCTTTCAAGTTTCTGAACCAAAAGTTTCAAATCTCATTTACAAATAAAATCTTGGCATCATTTTAAAACATGATAGTAAATTTATGTTTAGATGATAAAATGTACTTTTTATTTAAGGTTTGAAGATATTAACAAAATGTATCGTAGTTTATATTGTCCTGAGTTAATGCTTTCAATGTATGGACTCTATTTTCTGTTTTGCTGTTACTTCAGTGATCTAGCAGATATCATAATAGTCTAAATGGTGACAAACCATCAACATAACTTACTTGTCTAAATGGTGACAAACCATCAACATAACTTGTCTAAATGGTGACAAACCATCAACATAACTTACTTGTCTAAAAGGTGACAAACCATCAACATAACTTACTTGTCTAAATGGTGACAAACCATCAACATAACTTGTCTAAATGGTGACAAACCATCAACATAACTTACTTGTCTAAATGGTAACAAACCATCAACATAACTTACTTGTCTAAATGGTGACAAACCATCAACATATCAAGATGTTCATCCAAAGTATTCACTGTGTATGGGCGAGTGGGATTGGTAGAGGAGGGCAAGACGTGTTTTATTCCACAAACTCTGGAAATATTATTTAAAATTTTTTAAAGTCCATTTCTGTTAGCATTAATTTTAATTTGCATGGGTTTGAAATTCCTAAAATTTTGGCAAAGTGTTCTTATTAAATGTACGCTACTAAATCTACCATTCATTTTGAAAGAAATTTGACAGATTTTTTTTAATTGAAAGATTTTATTAATTGACAGATTTCTTCAATTGACAGATTTTTTTAATTGAAAGATTTCTTCAAATCATAGGCTTTTTTTTTTTTAATAAAATTTAGATTTAATTATGTCCAGGTTTATTTAAGGAAAGTACTTAATAAAAACAGGGTGAATATTTTGGAAAATTTAATTGAACAAAATTTAGCTAAAAACACCACAAAACAAAATTTTGTGATAAATATTAATAAGATATAGATATCAAACATTAATGTAAATATTTACTTAATGATATCAGGGGCATGTCCTCCACCAGCTCCTTCCGTGTGATAAGTATGTATTGTTCGTTCTTTAAATGTTTCAATAGTTCTTTCAACACAAGATGATTCATTCAGTGTATCAGTGTGGATCATTACCTTGACAATTATATTTCAACCATCAGAGAATAAATTAACCACAATTAAGTTTTAAGGGAAATTAAAATTTTGGAAAGAATGTACGTTACTCAAATACACAATTTTTATCTGAATTACATAGTGTTCTACTTAATTTAGCAATTAATGTAAATTCAGACATCTAAATAATTAAAATTTATTGTTTGAAGAATTTTAATCATAGAAAAAAAAAGGATATTTTCAAATAAAAACATTTCAGTCTCTCATTTTAAAAAAATGTTTTTTATTTTGCACCTTGTAATATAAAGTATTCCTGAATTGAAAGATCTAATACAATTTACCTGTATGTCTGCCTCTTCAGCTGCATTCAGACAAGCATCGATAGCAGCAGGAGTGCTGCCCCAGTCTTCATGAAGCTTTAATCTATCAGTAGCAGATATTAAAAAAAAGGTGCATAAGTAATTTAAGTTAAATATTTTATTTTTTATTTAATTTATTTTATTTATTTTTTTTATATTTTTTNGGGGGGGGTCAGGGGAAATTTTTCCCTGGAAAAATGTTTCTAGAAATTAAAGTAAATATGTGCATTAATGATAACAATGGTCAAGATATTCTAAAATGACATTATTATTTAAATCAATCCAATTATTTGATATTAACCCCATTGCTCCAGCTTTAATCTGTTCCCATAATTCCTCTGGTACTTTGTCAGTTTGTGAAGTGTTGCCTTTGCCAGTAAAGCCAAAATTAAGTGGGAAGCAGTCTGTGGCCTGCATGATATGCCTGTTAACAACACACAATTTTAAAAAACTGATCAGATTTAATTAACATATTAAATTAAGGACTCACTTTCATTTCAAGAAATATAATCTTCATTTACAAGAGAGTCTTCAAATTGATGATTTTAGCTTAATATTTGTGTGATAGTAATTAATCATAAATAACTTGTCTTTTTTTTTAAAGAAATAAATATAAATTTGTTTAAAACACTTTCAATTATCAATTATAAATTTATTTTCCACTCTAATATAACTCCTTTACTATATATTTCAAATACACATTAATTTCTTAATATACTTTTAACTGAAAATGAAAGTCAAAATATTAATAGCTAGGAAAAAATTTAAGAAGACTTAATATATTTTTTTTTAAATTTTTTGAATTAAATGAAATAAATTTAAAAGTTGAATTTTGTAAAGAAAATTTTTCATACAGTTTAACGGCACATATTTAAAAACAAAAAATTTCAAAAAAATATGAAGAATTATTTTCTTTTCCAAATTAAAAAAAATAAATCATGACAACCAAGTTGAGTAATAAATATTAATCTTTTAATACTTTTAATCTTTTTTTAAACAAAAAATCAAAATGATCAATAATTTTATGTTATGTTTTTGTTTAATTCTAAGTGTCAATATTTATTTCAGGTTGTGCAAGTGCAATTAATATGATTACAACTAAATGCCTAAGTATGAAATAAAGTTTTTTTTAAATTTCTGTTATTTTCCAACATTGATGATTGAGGATTTGTACTGAGGCTTTTACCCTTAAAAATGCCATTAAATTTACTTTGTTATTTATTATGTTAAATTTTGGTTTTTTACGTTAGATTAATTATGCATTTAATAACTTCTTTAACTTTACTTGATGTGATTTGCCCCAGGTGAACAAGTAGTTGCATTGGTGCCTGTAGCTGGTCCAGTCCCACCACCAATCAAAGAAGTTATACCAGAAGCTATAGCTTCTTTTGCCAGTTGAGGGCAAATAAAATGGACATGGGTGTCAATGGCTCCAGCTGTTATGATCATTCCTTCTGCAGCAATGGCTTCTGTACAAGCTCCAACTATCAAATTCTGTTGGAATAAATAGGAAATTATTTTAATAATTTAGTTTTGCTAAAATAAAATTTTACTCTCTCTATATATATATATAGTATAACATCTTGAAATCTTGAGTTACATTTTTTTTTAATTTAAATTTAGTTATCCAATTTAATCATTAAAAAGAACTAATCATCTTACAACCCCACGCCATTTCTCAAAAGATAAATATTCCGTTACCTTATGTACCCCATCCATAACATCTGGGTTTCCAGCCTTGCCAATACCAACAATTTTACCATTCTGAAGATCAAAGAGTTATTCATTGCATATATTATAAATTTATCACAACCCTCTACAGTCAGTTCCTATCTTAAAGATTAGCCATGATTTTTATCAATATAGTGGTTTATATTTTTGGATAAAATAAAATCGTTTGAATAAAGTCATTTTTTTGGTGCTATTTGAAGACTTGAGTCATTTTCTACATTGTATCAAAGTATCATTCAACAGTAAAATCTTGGTGACACTTATCATCTTAATGCTCAACAGTCATGGGTAATGTCTAGATTAATCTTTTAACTACCTTAATACCAATGTCTGCCTTTATAATTCCAGTGACTGCATCTAGTATAAGTGCATTAGTAATAACTGTGTCCAGGGCTTGACCACTGTCCAGTCTTGATGCTTGACCCATGCCATCTCTTAAAACCTGATGGTAAACATCAAAAAAAAAATTTAAGACGCTTTGTCACTTTAAAAACAGTTTTATGACATTAAATAAAACTAGCTGACCCGCGTTGTACAATTATTAACATCTCTAGATTATTTTCTTAATTTTTCAGATAAGACATTACTATATGTGTGTACAAAATTCAATAAGTGCAGAGGAATAAAGACCATAATTTGAGCGTATGGCCTATCACATAGTAAACTCATAAATTACCTTGCCACCTCCAAACTTGCATTCATCGCCATAGACTGTAAAATCTTTCTCAACTTCAATGATCAGACTGGTGTCACCTAAACGAACCTTTAGATGAGATTAAAAGTCATTCTATTTATTGCATTATCCCAATTAGAAAATAAAAATCTTTATTAACTATACTAATAAAAACAGTTTTAAAAAATGTCTATGCAAGGGATTAAATCTATTTTTGAGCAAACTTTGAAAAGAAATGTTCAATTGAACCTTGTCTCCAACTGTTGGTCCAAAGGTGTTAGCATACAAGTATCTTGATATCCTTTCTGGCTTGCCCTTTTGTATCACCTCCTGAAATCAGATTTTAATAAATTAGTTTACAGACAAGTTCTTTAATTTCAATTAACACTTTTTGTTAAACTTTATTTTAATGATTGTTATTTTAGTATGGTACATCTTAAATGCTCGAAACTTTATAAAAACCAGTGTATTATTACTTAAAATTCTACTGTAAGACATAGAAAATATGGAATGTTGTTGTTGAGATTTCTCTTCAATGAGGGGTATCCACCAATAATAGTCAACAAATCCTCAATGGGCATTGGCCAACTCTATGAAACCTCCAGCCATCCCTATCCTGGGCCAGCCTCTCCATAATCTGCCAGTAATGGCCAATTCTCTTGATGTCTGCCTACAAATTTTGGTGTCAAACGTTTCTCTTTTGCTTTCCCTGGCCAGGGCTGGATTAAAGCGTCTTGGTGCCCTAGGCACAAACTCACATGGGTGCCCCATACTACCCCGGACACCCGATTCTCCACGGACCACTTTTATGTTTAATATCATGCAAAAAGCTAACAAATAAATACACATGCTTGTGCGACAACCATTAATGTTAAACCTACAACAAGGTATTTCTGTGTTAAAATTAATAGTTACTTAATTTTGTAATAATAATACACAAAAATACAAATAACTTTTTTAATAGATGAGAGAGAGAGAGAGTACACATCGACTTATTAAAGTTTATTTCCTTGAATTACATCTGCCAAAGTTTTTGAGTACATCATCAAAGTTAATTTTGCACAACAAGTCTGTTTCATTGACTACCAGCTTAATATTTTAAACATTTCAACTGAGAAAAAAAAGAGCGCTCAGTTTGTAGTCATTAATGTTTAAAATATGTGCTAGGTGATTTCTACATGTGTTTTTCTTCAGATTTTGATGCACAAAACTTGTGACGAATGTATAAGTGTTGTAGTTCATTATATAAATTAATTGTTCAGATCTTCAGGATAGTATTTATTAGTACTTCACAATGACAACACTGGGATGTTTGTGGTACATCGACCAAACAAGACAATGGAACTGCAATATCATTATTGACCGGCCCTCGTCTACTCATCTCTGTCTCAAGTTTGTCTACAATGGCGTAGAAATCCGATATACAAAATTTGTCTCTGGCATTCAGACATACCTCAGGGGTATTACTAACAATGATCACTGTCTTTTAATTACGATTTAATTATTAAGGGTCAAAGTTGACTTATAACTTGGCAAAGTCTTCAAATCTTTCATGCTAGGGATCCTCTAAGGAAGAATACAACTCAGGGCAGGTTTCCAAGTTCACATGCTCATTTTGTAGAGCTTGACTGAGCCGGTGTAAATGTTGTAACCTGTCTTCCCAATAGACAAGCATGGGAGAAAATTCTAAATTTTGCATCTTCTTTGCAATGTTTTTTGCTTCTCTTCACTGGTGTGACTTTGAAGATCCAAGTAAGTAATAAACCTCTCAATGGGCTCTTCATCTACCACATATCTAAGAGCAACTCTTCAGTGATCTATATGTGAAATATTGGCTGTTGAGTCTGCTGACAAGCTCAAATAACCGGAAGTCTTTACTTTATGTACTTGTGGGGGACATAATTTCAATCAGTTCTTCACATAAAGTTTTGGATAAATAAGAAGGATTTCCTTTACCAGAGTTTCCATATTTCAAAATGTGTGTTGCTAAAAATTGATCACACTGACTGTCCAACTCTAGCAAACCCAGGTGATTTCAATTTTGTAAAGATCCAAACATTTCATGTGTCCCTCTAAAAGCCAGACCACGCTCAGCTATAGTACAAATAACCACTACTGCTTGCCTCAAAATATGTTCCAGTAAATTTATTCTTCATTTATTTGCTCCTCTAGCTTTTGTAGTAGGCCCGAGCCTTGTCAACAAGCTAGTTATATTAACATGCAGTCTTTAATACTTGTGCTTTGTTCATGATTATCAACTTACATAGCACAAACCTATCCTAAAAGAGGTTTTAAAAAATTGCACATACACAAAACCCGAAGTAAAATAGCAAAATAACTGTATGGGAGGTAACTCACCACATAGTTTGTGGGACCAAGGTTAAATAATATGCAATTCAATATTACATATGCAATTTGCTAATGACATGTTGATTCCGCAGGGATCCTGGGGCAATATACACAATTTTCTTGAGGACTTGTGGTGGCTTAGGCACGTGCCTTGTTTGCCTAATGGTTAATGCAGGCCTGTCCCTGAGGGTTCCATTTCAGGACTATCTTGTATTGAAATCAGGTTTTCATAGTGTATGACCAATCTACTTCCACCACTTCTGGAGAATCTCTTCCTCCCATTGTCTTCTGCTTTGTCCGCTGCCACAGGTCCTGGTTGCTGATTTTGTCCGGCCATTAAATTCTGAGAATCCATCTTAAACACTGGTTGATGAAGGACTAGATTCTGATCAGGTTTACAGCTGTCCTCCATATCTAGGCTCCATATAGCAGCACAGACTGCACCATAGAATTATAAATTCTTATTTTTAACTTGCTGCTTAGGTTTCTGGAGACCCAAACATTCTTGAGTTGTTGGAATATGAGAAGGAAAAGTTTGTGTACCTCATATTGATATCTTACTTGTTTTGTATCTAATATTGATATCTTATTTGTTTGTGTACCTAATATTGATATCTTACTTGTTTGTGTATCTAATATTGATATCTTATTTGTTTGTGTACCTAATATTGATATATTACTTGTTTGTGTATCTAATATTGATATCTTACTTGATTGTGTACCTTATGTTGATATCTTACTTGTTTGTGTACCTCATATCAATATATTACTTGTTTGTGTATCTAATATTGATATCTTACTTGTTTGTGTACCTCATATTGATATCTTACTTGATTGTGTACCTTATGTTGATATCTTACTTGTTTGTGTACCTCATATCAATATATTACTTGTTTGTGTATCTAATATTGATATCTTACTTGTTTGTGTACCTCATATTGATATCTTACTTGTTTGTGTACCTAATATTAATATCTTACTTGTTTGTGTACCTAGTATAGAGATCTTACTTGTTTGTGTATCTAATATTGATATCTTACTTGTTTCTTGTGTCCAAATTTGAGCTCATTGACTCTGTTCATAACAGCTTCAAGGTTTGCTGGCTTCAGTTCCCCATCACACAAGTTATTGCCTCCTCGAATAACCCTGAAATAAAATAATTATTTTTGAAATACAAATTTTAAAGAGGAATATCTGTAACAAGAATAAGTTGTTATTGACCTGTTCTCATTAAACTTTATTATGTCATTTCCTATTGCTATTATAGCAGCTATTGATTTAGTTTAAATTTTAATGTGAAGCAAAATATCCAGATAGCTTTCAGTTTGCAAAGTTGCTTTTTCTAAATTATACACCTTTTACTTGGGGCCTAAGTTCATTAACACATGCAAAATAGGAAAGAGTAAAGTCCAAAAATATAAATCAAGGTTTCCTCTTTGCTCTTTGCTGGAATTTTTAGGTACTAGTTTAAGAGATAATAGTATCTAATTTTAGATACTAATATTATTTTAAGAGATGATATCGTATCTAATTTTAGGTTCTAGTTTAGGAGGTGATAGTATCTAATTTTATCTAAATCTAATTTAAAATGAAAATCTGTTATATAAATATGAAAAATATTTTATTAAGTTATTAAGTTATTTGAAATGTGAGAATAAAATATCCTGATCAAATACTTATATCTGTATGAATAATTCATGTATATGAAATCATATATTCATGGTAATTTTTTTCCTCACTTAAGCAATGGGATTAATACACTGTAAAACTCAAAGTTCTTAATTATGCACATACACAACATTTAAAAAATTTGACTGCATAAACATATACAGAAGATGCTACTAACTTTTTCCCACCAATCTCAACCAAGTGAACAGTCTTGATGGCTCCTGGTTCAAATCTTACCGCTGTACCTGCTGGTATGTTCTGATATTTAAACATGACAGATTTTTCAGAATTTTTGATGAAAAAAAAAATATGCTAGGATTTATTGAAATAGTATTCAGCACAACACGCATTGTCATTTTTAAAATGTATATGGCCTATATAATATTTTTACATATTTACTCTTTTCACCATTTCAAACATTTCATTTTTTTTAAACTTACCAGTCTTTTACCATAAGCTGCTTCTCTGTCAAAGGTCAGAAATTGGTTTGTTTCCACAAAGTGATAATGGCTCCCAATCTGAAATAAGGTAATCCCTTATTTTACTGCATTTTATATTTCAGGTCATAAATTAATAATTTTAAACTTGCCTCATTAATTATTATTATGAAATCTATTTTAAAAATAAAGCACTATTGTTTTTGTTGAAAAAAAAATACTATTTTTACGATTGTACAAAATACAAATTTGTATAATTCACACCTCTTCTGTGACTTAGGCGCCATTGTTGTTGTTGGATGTCTGATTTTTAAAAAAAAAACTTTGTAAGTTAGAAACTACTTTAAACTCAACAAAACACACTGAAAACTAAATGTAAAGCATTAAAAGCTTTTTTTTTTTTTAAATCTGAATTAAGTGTTTAAATTAGTAAAATTAAGTTATTTTATTTATTTTGTTCTAAAGGTTTAAAATGCGCTAAATTAAGTGTTTATCCCCACACATATCCCAGTTTTTGATAAGTATCCTTGAGTTGCTTTTCATAGTCGTTAACATTACCTGAATAGGTCGATCGCAAAAACTCGTAACGTCCAGAAATATAGATTCTCTCCCTTCATTAATGGTTATGTCCCCTGGCTGCACAATGAGTTCGCCGGGTATTACATCGAGAGGACATGTTATTGTATTTTGTCCAGCAGTCTGTCCAGCAACAAAAAGGAAAGTTGAATATTATAATTATACATCTTAAATATGAAAAAGGTGTTTTAGTTTATTGGTTAGGATAAGAAAATAAAGAAATATTAACTATTGTTTTAAATTTTAAAGTCCAAACGTTTTATTTTAAAATTTAAACTTTTCTTTTTTTTTTTTTAAACCTGTATTTTAATAATAATTAGAAAAAGAAAACTTAAAGGATAATTTATATAGCGCTGTATGCCAGCATAGAGCCGTGCTCACAGCACTTTGAAGCATTGATTACCTTAGTGAAATGTGTTTCTTCAAACATTTCCAGAGAAGGAACTGGTAGAAAACTGCCGTACATAGCAAGGGCAAGGTCACCATTTTCTCTTACGATTGGATTGTGTACTGTAACCTTTGAAAATAAGAATATATATTTTGCTTTATTTTAATTTGGGCAATTTCAATTACAATTCTAATAGATCAAAAACAAGTGATCGTAATACTTTTTATGCTTTACGGTTTATAATATAATTAATCCGTAGGAGGCAATTATAATCTTCTGTATAGAAGGAGTAAGAGCGTCTGTAACAGATAAGATAAGATTATGTTGTCTATTCTCGACGACTATTCCCTTGCCAGTTTGGTTCCATCGGGAAATGTAGCTTCAATTTGTACTTCACTGATCATCTCTTCTACGCCCGGAATGACCTGATTTCTTCCTGAAATCAGAATGTGCAAAGTTTTTTTTTTTATTCATTTTCTTTTTTAAACATAAAAGTTTAAATCCAAAAATATAGTTACTTGTTTTTTTTTTTAATATTATTTTTTTTTTTAATAAATGTATATAAAAAATGAAATAATTTTTTTTTTAAACTGAACTAACCTAGCATCTGTCTGCCCTTTTCCATAAGCTCTGCTACAAGTAATCCATTCCTCACCAATTCTTGTAACTGGTTAATGCAATCAGTAAAGTTGTAGATTATACGGTAAGGTGGGGAAGTTGGGGAAAAAATGTTGTAGATTATACGTAAAACTTGTTCTGTTACTAAATAAAATCTGGCTTTTATGTATCAAACTTTTTAATGACGCAGCTGCCATATATTGACTATAACTTTCTTTCAAACATTATACCTACTTGACCCCAGGGCAACCTACACTCATTTCCTCTCACTACTGGTAACTGACGAGGATATTGCAAACTGGGGTCATTTAGGGTTTACTTACACACCACCCCCCCTTCTTCCCGCTAACTTTCCTAACTAACACCAATCATTGCCAATACTAACTTCCTACATTCTATATATATCTTCTTTTAAATCATTCACAAACCATTCACTGTTTATAAAATGACCACCCATACACACTTTAAAAAATATTTCTACTAAAGTACATTTGTGTGTCTAATGTCAGTAAACCAGGGAGGACATATGGCAAGTCATTACGCCAACAATGCGTATCTTTTTTTATATTAAATCCTTTATATGTATCTCTATTTAACATGTCAATGTTTATGCTAGTCTGTCGCTCAGTGCTAATTATATTGAACGCACAGTGCGTAAAATATTAAACATATTTTTATAATAGTTTCCCGATCTGTAAATGTTTAAGATAATCTGTCGTGCTATGCGTATAATGTTGATCATAGTCAATACTTAAATTTATGTCTCAAATATATATATTGATTTATAGTCAGAAACTTTTGTTTTTATGGGTTATAAAAAATGATATTGGATGATTATTGGAGGGGGGCATTGGGTCTGATATAGAATGACACCAGAATGTATCAGCAATTACTAGTGGCATCAATCATGCAGGGCTACAACATACATTTAATCTAATGATATCAGCTTATGTTCCTTTAAACATTTTATCTAATGATATCAGCTTGTGTTCCTTTAAAAAATCGTCCAGAAATATAAGTGAGATCGCAGCTTCTTATATCTAAGAAGATGAAATACTTGTACTTGTATGTTAAATCTGGCATCACTCTTTCGTTATGATGGTCGCAACGATTGACTTAATGGTGGTCTCTAGGGTTCCTTCAATTTTAAGACTAGAACAAGAGAAATAAATGTAGCTACAGATACAACACTTAACTTTGCTAATATTTCCCTTGTGTTTGTTCTTCTATACAGAGGATTATTGCATCCACAGACCATGTTGGCAACTAATGCAGTTCACAGGCCACGGCTATGAGGGTTCAACGCATTACCCAGCCGCCCTTATTTCCCTAATTAATGTTAGGTACCCATTCGGAGTTATTCGGAGCTGGGTGGACCCGGGAAATAATCCTTGCCTTCACATGGATTCGAACCATCGAAAGTTGTCCCGAGTTGGGCGGGGTCTTACAAGGAGAGGTTGCGGTGCCTGCGGAGGACTACCTCTATGACGATGCCCGCTTGATGAGGCTCGCCTGCGATAGATTGAACCGGGTCTTAAGTTAAGAGCCTAAAGGCTCGACCCAACAGAGAATGCATATTCACTACTAAGCCAGTAAGAGATTAGTTGCACACCACAGTCACGTCAATCCGCCTTCTATTTCCTTCCAGTTCTGTTATTCATCAAAAACCTAGTAAAAGCCCTATCTCAGACAACATTAAATATAACAATGAAAGACTGTACCGAAGTGAATGTGAACCATTTTGTATAACAGCGAGATTGGAAATGAATATAGAGGAATGCAAACTATGCTATTCATTTTATTAATACTCTCTTTCATTCGCAGAAATTAATTAAATGATTAACCGTAAAAATGTATCGGGTACAATTAATTTGATCGATTAAAACGATTAAAATCCGATTCAAATTTAGCGAAATTTTTTACTCGTTTTTTTTCCCTCCAATTTATTAATTATTTTATATTTTTTGTTACTTACATACATTTTCCTCGTATTATTATTATTTATTTGAAACATGCATACGAAAACAAAAAAGGTTTTTCTTCATTACGAATTTGCTGTTTTGCGTCACAAAATTTGGGAGCCATGGAATTACCGCAACTAAACAGATCTCTCGAATAATGAATCGTGACTTAACGGCATCTATATATTCGTTATACAAAGTATAATTAATCAAAATTAATCAATTAAAATCGATTAATCGAACAAACAAATTTTCTTAAAATAATAAACACACACACAGACACGCGCGCGCACACACACACACACACACACACACACACACACGTATACGTATATATGTACATATATATAGAGAGAGAGAGAGACAGAGAAGTTAATATTAAGGATTTTAAAATTCTTCAGCACTCACAACAGAGGAGATGAGCGCCACGGCTTCTGGTTGGTTGAGCTTGATGCCCCTGGCCAATCGCCGCTGAGCTACGTTGCCAGCTTGGAACACAAGAAGACCATCCAACTCTCGGGGTGACAGCCTCATTCTGCTGTTGCTGGTGACGGGAGTGTAGAACAGAGAATTATTCACAGCGAGTCTACAGGTATAGACAGAGACTTGAATATAAGCCTGCAGCCTACATAATTTTTTGTTAAAGACTAGGAGTTGATCGTTTAAACCGCAAAGAATGTAGGAGGGGAAAAAAACCTGTAATTAAAAACAATTTTTATATCCCTATGAAATTCATAAAGAGTTTTTAAAAAATTGGTAATCTCGTGTTAAAGATGAATATTTGTTTAGCCAATGAGCAACTGTCATGAGACTTGAATGGTAATTTTTGTTCACCACAGATTGCTGTTGTTTCGTTCAATTCTTATCGTCTCCAAGAATGAGAAGATAATGGGCCGTGTTGGGCTAGTGACCTGCTTATCACAGTGACCTGGCCTACATTGCTCGGAACCCAAATAAGACAAAGAGTTAATAAAAAGCCTAAACAAGCCGGACTAATCCTTAGTGCAGACAAGCTTCTATCCGGTGACGAGGTGCTTAATTGAAGCCTAGAAAGATATATTATGATATGTAGACAAGGGTACATATCATAATATATAGGGGTCCAATTTTATAATTTGTGCCCTCTAATGCCCAAATTTCTTTGCCCTTAGTCACGATGTTACGCCTCCGGTATCAAGTAAAAACGTTCAATGCCATTGACAACCGTGGTGACAATTGCAGGCGTAAGTGATTTTCTTTCTTCCTAATAAATCAATGAAATGGTCCTTCCCCACCCTTCATCTTAACCCTTACCAACATGTAAGGTCAAATATGCAGACGTAGAATACACACGGTTCAAGATTTGACATTCTACACACCCTAATGGGCGTCAGAATTATAAAGAACTAGATGCCCGCGGCGTAGCATACGCCGCAGAGTTGCTCATAAATATTGCAAAGAAGAGGGGGTGAACAGACACAAACTACACCACGAAGAAATCAGAACAAAGCGAATGAACCTTGTGGGCGGGGATAATACCGAGGCACTGTTGTTCTGGAGACGTGTGCTCTGCAGTTTGCTACGGATCCCCCCACCCACCCACCCTGCAACACCCTAGTTTGCCAAACATAATTTTATAGCAAACAAATGTGAGTGAATGAAAAGAAGAAACTCTGGAGAGAACGTGTACTGAATTGACCACAAATCTTGACATCTTCTGAATGATATCGTTATAAGGTAACGAAATCTTCATCTCAACTTAGTGAAAATATTTATACAAAAAATTTTGATGGCCTGTACACACTTACTGCGTGACTTACTTTATGGACGGCCCCTGTTACATAAGACATAAGCTTTGGATCTATATTGCCGGTTTGTCCTGGGTTTTCAGTCACCGAAAGTCTGCTTGAGTTTATGGCTTAATTGTTAAAATATATATTTAAATACTTTTTAGGCTTTAGTTTGGTATTGAGCGTTGATTTCGAAATCTATCAAATTTTATCAGTAGATACATAAAGGAATTTATTTTTAAAAATTTCAAATTTTTTAAATAATTAATTTATTTACAAACATGTTTGATTACGATTTCATTAGCTTGACACTGGTATAAGGGCAGTAAAATGTTATTCTTGATACAGAACCGATACATTTAACACGCTTTAACTTGTACAGAACTTTTCAGTATGGGCTAAATAACATCATTGCGAGATTTAACGATTTCATAAGATAAGCATACGCCAAATCTCCTCAATTAACACCCACCATACGCCAAATCTCCTCAACTAACACTCACCATACGCCAAATCTCCTCAACTAACACCCACCATACGCCAAATCTCCTCAACTAACACCCACCATACGCCAAAACTCCACAACTAACACCCACCGTACGCCAAATCTCCTCAATTGACACCCACCATACGCCAAATCTCCTCAACTAACACTCACCATACGCCAAATCTCCTCAATTAACACCCACCATACGTCAAATCTCCTCAACTAACACCCACCATACGCCAAATCTCCTCAACTAACACCCACCATACGCCAAATCTCCTCAACTAACACCCACCATACGCCAAATCTCTTCAATTAACACCCACCAAACGCCAAATCTCCTCAACTAACACCCACCATACGCCAAATCTCCTCAACTAACACCCACCGTACGCCAAATCTCCTCAACTAACACCCACCATACGCCAAATCTCCTCAACTAACACCCACCATACGCCAAATCTCCTCAACTAACACCCACCATACGCCAAATCTCCTCAATTATCACCCACCATACGCCAAATTTCCTCATATAACACCCACCACACGCCAAATCTCCTCAATTAACACCCACTTTACGCGCAGATGTTCCAGACTCGAGATAAGGAGATTTAAAACAATTCAAGCTTTGTCATTAGGTTAAGCCACTTTGCGCGTCAAGTGTGTAGGTCCATATTCACGTTAAGTTGCTTTATTTTTAAAATCTTTAACATCGGTAGCACATGGATAATTACTTCATAAATACTTTATGTGATAAATACTTCATAAATACCTTATGTGATAAATACTTAATAAATACCTTATGTGATAAATACCTTATGTTATTGTAACTGTCTCGTCAAAACTTTCGATCTCGTCCTGTGTGGAAGAATCACTTTCAGCCGGTGACATTGACAACGACGGAGCTGGTCACGCTTAAATACAGGTAACTGGAGATGACCGATGTTGCGGAAATCTTTCTCAGCCCCTCCCATCCACTCTCCTGCCTCCCCCACCCACACACACACACACCCACCGACCAGTTGACGTCCGATGACGAGAGTTCAAGACGACTCCTCTAGCTAGCACGCAGACAGATTGACAATAGTACTATCGGTCAACTAAATCTTTCACTTCTGATTTTCTGTGGGACGTTGAACGGATCTGACCAAATCTGTAAGTAGGCAGCCGTCCAGTAATTTCTGTTTATAGGATAATACCTCAGCCTAGTTTTCATTTTATTTAAGTTCCTTTTATTTGTCTCTTCGTTCTTTGGGGAAGGCTTTTTGCCGAAACGTTCTTTGTGTTAGGATGCCACTGTCATGCTTACATATTCCATGTTTAAATAACATCTTTGTTTTAGGAGAAGATTTCTGGACTAAGAAAACTGTGGTAGTTATTATTTGTTCAGCAAAAACGGGCTCGTTTATGTATAAAGAAGAACAACATAACCTAAATATTGTTGTTTATGTATGAACAAATGACAAATTTTAAATTTCAAATATAATTAATTTTATTATTTTTATGTAAAATAATCAACACGTTTATTGGACATCAGTGAAAAAAACTGGGACAAAAATGGTTTAGACTTTAGACTGTTCAATCTATTCGGCCCGGGCCCGCTGCTGTAGATTTGAGGTCATGTGATTTTAACGTTCATTCGCTGGTCAATGGTTGGCTAAGGAAGTACCATAAATGACGTCACACGATTTGGTTGATTTCCCCTCTTCCCCCACTCGTCACTCTCAGTTAACAAAACATTAGACCCCTCCCACTCAAATATGGCGTAGCAAAGCTTTGCCCCCCCCCCCCCACATTTTCCATAAGAGCCCTTTTTTATATTTGAAAATGAACATGTTTCAAATCACTTTAATATCATGTATTTAATTAGTGTAAGACTGCAACCTAATATCATAACACGTGTGAAGCCAATTCAAACTTCATTAAATAAATTTAAGCAAACATATATTTAAAGTTGCTATTTTTTTATTTGATGTCAGTTCTTAAACACTTCCCTTCTCGTTACACATCGTCACAAATGAGTGAGAACCTTTTTTCTAAACCATTTTAGTTGCTTGACGTCATTTACGGACGGTTCCTTAAAATATCATAAAAACAATTCCGATTAAAGACGCTATAATAAGAAAATGCCGAGTAAAAGGTCACGACAAGACAATCTTCAGTCTCCAATAAAATAAATTATTTTTAAAAAATAAAAGTAATATTAAAAAAAAAAAAACTATGTCAATGACCATAACTAGAATAACAAGACAACATGTGGATGAATTTAACGTCAGGTGGACTCAGTGTTACGTCAGGTGGACTCAGTGTTACGTCAGGTGGACTCAGTGTTACGTCAGGTGGACTCAGTGTTACGAGTGTTACGTCAGGTGGACTCAGTGTTACGTCAGGTGGACTCAGTGTTACGTCAGGTGGACTCAGTGTTACGTCAGGTGGACTCACAACTCACAGTGACTCTATTAATGTGTAGAGAAACGCAAATAAAATCAGTTATTACACATACCCTGGACCACTTTAGTTACCACAGTACTGCCAAAAAATAGTCTCCGGTTTAAAAAAAAATCTTTAAGATACTTTGGAGTAAAACGCAATTTCAAGACAATCACAAACAAGACGATTTAAAAACATATTCATTATTTAATACCTCAAACCATCATCAGGTCCATTCATTACATGGTTCAACAATCAAGAGGTCAATTCATTATATCATCGCTTAGCCACCTACAGTTTCATCTCTCCCGATTACTTATGAATCCTTTCGTTTTTCAGTATATTATATACTTGGTTGTAATTTCAAGTACTTAAATATTTTGTACGTTCAAACGTTTATGAACATATACAACGATTTGAAAGAAAGCCAAAGATTTAGGAAGGGCGTTAAAATTTGTGAACCACTACTATTATCTACAAGTCAACGTAGTTTCCATTTTAAGCTAAAGATGTTGTTAGAAGGTCAGCTATGTAGGCTGGAGCAGTGTCCACGGCACGAACCACGTGATCTGGTCAAGGCCAGAATGCTTGGACCTACTCCCGGTAGACAAAAAGTATTTCTAACTGTTGGAAACATCGTTTAAAGCCGTGTCACTTTGTGTTGTTAAGTTGTTTTGATATCATAACTAGAGCGTTTGGACGGGGCCCAGGAATAAAGAGAGAGAACCACATGGTAATGAAAAGCAGGGGCGGAGCTTGACTTGTGTTAGCTGGTGGTGTAAACTTAATGATATCATCCACTATCCCCATTTATTGGAAATCTTATTGTTGAAATCAGGATGATCTTTTGTAAACAAAAAATAATAAAAAAATAATTATTAAAAAAATCAATTGTATCTATAAACTGGCTTTTTTTTTCATCTACGCCTCGACGCAGTCCATTGTGAAAGTTCCCAGAGTGAAGAAATATAAGAAGTCCGCTTGAGTGCACTCTCTGAAACCATCTTCCGACCAGAGGCGTCAATAGGGTTGGTGTCACCCGGGGCGGTAGGTCATGGTGTCACCCGGGGCGGTAGCTCATGTTGTCACCCGGGGCGGTAGCTCATGGTGTCACCCCCTCATGATTTAACCCATAGAACTCCTCCGAGTTTTCCAGTGCAAAATAACGGGAATATTTGAATTTCACCGTCTGGTGTCACCCCCCTGATGGTGTCACCTGGGGCGGCCCGCCCCCACCACACCCCCTAGCAACGCCACTGCTTCCGACATTTTGAAAAAAAAGTGGATCAACAAAGACAAAGTTAAGAAAAATTTGAAGATTTTTTTCTATTAGGATTAGAGAGAGTTTTTTTTTTACCATTAGAGCGCAGCAAGCATGTTGGACAAGTTTGGCCATTTGCCGCTAAGAAGGAAGCCGCCATCTTAAGCATAGTAAAAAATGACTGGACGCCTAGCGAGATGTTTTAAATAGACTCTATGACATCCCATCCTTCTATTAATCAAATCTTAACTTCGTCAAATTCAATAACAGCTGGAACCGTGTGCTGCTACTGAGCTTTAGAAAATTGTTGATAGCACACAGCTTGAGAACTCCCAGAGGAGTGAATCTCAGAGCGGACATCATAAACACGTCTTTATTTCATGATTGACAGTAGACAATAAGAGCGGACATCATAAGCACGTCTTTATTTCATGATTGACAGTAGAAAATAAGAGCAGACATCATAAACACGTCTTTATTTAATGATTGACAGTAGACAATAAGTTGTAAGGATCTCAATCGGATCTGCTCTTGATCTCATCTTATATCACGCGACAAAAATGAATGGTTGAAAGGAGGGTGTGTGAGGCACTAGAGTAATTTTTATTTGTGTCGCTGACAAGTTTTTCTTTGTAGAAAGTGTGCATACGTCTAGTTGCTGCATTAAATTTATTTGTGTTTACCGAGGACTTCAATCTTATTATTGTGAGTTAGAGATTGTTGTTAATGAACGCCCACAAGAGAGAACTGGGTCAAACAAAACCCCGTTACACAGGGACGCTCCCGAGGAGACAATTTGAGCGCCACTGACCAAAGCTGTTGGTTCGTTAACTGACGTATCAGCTGCCACAGACCATGTTACAGACCAGATAGTTTCGTAATCACCATGTAAGTGGGTCAGAAATCTGAGAAGGCCGTCAATTATTTGTTATATAGACTGAAGTATACTGGGGACATGACCTAAAAATGGCTAACGGAACCGTTTGCCGGATGGCTCAGCCTTATGATAACCAAGAGACCCTAGCAATTTTCTCGTACAACAACAAATTAACTGTTATATAGGCCATTGCGTTCATATGTATTGTCTTAGTAAAAGTTATACTGCATGTGTTCATTACAAAATGCAAATGGTTTTGAAATCAGCACGTTAAGGCTTAATGGCTCAGCGTAATTTTAAGAGGCTTTTCTAATGTTCTCAGACCGTCAGTGCTGATATCAGTTTTATTTTAATATATTGAAAAGATATTGAGCTCCTGATCGACGAATGTAACCCACCTAAATTTGGTAGGTAGCCTTACACCTTATCACTTGAACATTGTCTCAGAAAACAACAAAGGACTTTTTTAAAAAGTTTATTTAAATCTCTCTATAAACAGACCAAAAGTTATGGTCACTCGAGACTAACGTATATTTAATCACTGGGCAGTTAACCCAAAACCTGGTAGTTAACCAATCACTGGCAGTTAGCCAATCACTGGCAGTTAGCCAATCACTGGCAGTTAGCTAATCACTGGCAGTTAGCCAATCACTGACAGTAGCAGTTACATAATCACTGGCAGTTACTCAAATCACTGACAGTAGCAGTTACCAAATCACTGGCAGTTATCCAAACACGACAGTTACCCAATCACTGACAGTAGAAGTTACCTAATCACTGGCAGTAAAAGTTACCCAATCACTGACAGCTATTCAATTACTGACTGTACTCCCGCGCCTAACGTTTCTTCAAATAATCTTTACTATAATTATTATTATTAAAAGTACAATTTTTCTGATAAACATATTTCTGATGACAATGTTTATAAATTATTAAAGAGAGGCATTTTTGTTATATTTTGAACAAATTCCATCCCCGTTCTCCCTGGCCTCTGACCACCACACAATTTGTCCTGACATCAAACCTGTCCCGTAAAACTCTAAATGGTTATACTTTAACAGCTTGCACTGTGCCGACTTATGTTCCAGTCAGTGTTAATGGAATCTGTGCCTTGGCCATTCCGCACTGAATGAATAATTCATAAAGCGTTATACCCTGATCATATTTAGATTTCTTTTATTCAGAAATTCTTGGAACTGATCTTTCACGTTCTTCGATTTCCTTCTAGCTCACCTGGATCTCCTCTGGTCATCGGTGGCTGCTTCTGGACGCAGGTGTATGGTGTCCGTGTCCACAGTTGAAATACTATCCTCGGGTCTGTGCTCTACTGACGTGTTCTTACCTAAAGGAAAACTGCGGCGATGGCTGAAAAAACGTGCGAAAATTTCAAGTTTATAAAGGGTAATAAATTAATTTAATCTTCAAATTTGATTAATCCACATTTTAGATATAAAAGCCTATAGAGTTGACGCACTTAGTGAGACAACGAGAGGTTCAGAGATTTAATAATAATTTTTGCAGAAGCCTCACTGGATTGGTGTCACCCAGTGCATAAACTCATGGTGTCACCCAGTGCAGAAACTCGTGGTGTCACCCAGTGCAGAAACTCGTGGTGTCGCCCAGCCAGAAACTCATGGTGTCATCCAGTGCAGAAACTCATGGTGTCACCCAGTGCAGAAACTCATGGTTTCACCCAGTGCAGAAACTCATGGTGTCACCCAGTGCAGAAACTCATGGTGTCACCCGGGTGACACCAACCCTAGTGACGCCTCTGTAATTGATAGACAAGAACCACCATCTTTCTACTTATATTCCTTTTACTTTAAAAAAAAAAATATTTTGTTCCCACGATAAATGACTGCATTTGCATACAAAGTTCTGTTTCCACAACAAACGACTGCTTGCTTACAAAGTTCTGATATGTGTAGTTCTTTTAATAAAACAAACTTAATCCCATGGCTATAATATCCCATTATTGCTATGATTAAAGGTGGACCTTTCACTGACCATGACCACTGTCACGGACACACGACCAGTGGCCACCATCACTTTCATGATCACGATCAGAATCACAGCCACGGTCACAGCCATGACGTCATGGAGGGCCCGGGGACTTACACAGAGCGGGACCAACCCATGTACCGAACAGACTGGGACCAGGTGTGTTGCTATGTACCAGTACATAGCAGATAGTACCAGTACATAGCAGATAGTACCGGTACATAGCAGATAGTACCGGTACATAGCAGATAGTACCAGTACATACCAGATAGTACCAGTACATAGCAGATAGTACCGGTAAATACCAGATAGTACCGGTAAATACCAGATAGTACCGGTACATAGCAGATAGTACCGGTACATAGCAGATAGTACCGGTACATAGCAGTACTGGTAAATACCAGATAGTACTGATACATAGCAGATAGTACCGGTACATACTAGATAGTACCGGTACACTTTATGTTTGGCGGGATTGTAACACAAGGGGTGTGGGGATTATGTGTGATTCATAAACTGGTTTTGAGAAACAATAATTTGTAAATATTTAGGAATGCTTGGGGCTTTGAATTATTTGCCGCTTTATTTATTTTTTAAAGAGTTAGGTAAATGAAGACAGTACATAAATATTTATATTTAACTACAAGCCTAAAAGCTTAATTCAATGAGCGTGAATAGGAGGGTGTTTGACAATTTATGTATAAGAGAATCAGATTAATGCACCCGAACGACCAAAATAAAATTACAAATCGTATGCATTTTTTTAAAAAAAGTAATACAGTGATACTTACGTCACGTGGACACTACAATATCCATTGTGGAAGGGGGGAGTAGCGCTAAACAAAACAAAAAAAACATGGGAAGCAACCCAGTAATTTACGTGAAAGCTTACCTCAAACAGGAGCAACGAATTTAATTATATCAACTTAAAGCTTTCCAATTAGGATTAGGGTTTTTTCAAGTATGTATCTTAAATATTTGACACGGTTTATGAATTGCCATCACGGGATTGTGTGAATGTAAGAATGTGGTTGAGCAATTCAGGGGCACACAAGGTCTGTGCCACCATTGGTGACTCTGCTGTAACCGCTACATCTGATTAATTTCAGGCATTTATAATCATGCCATTATTTGCAGAGAGCCTTCACTGTCGGCATTGGCGGGCCTGTAGGTTCTGGAAAGACGGCCCTGGTCCTTGCTCTGTGTCAACACCTCGGAGATAAATTCGGTGTCTGTGTTGTTACCAACGACATCTTCACAAAGTGAGTTCATTGTTCTTTGTGTGTTTATATAGAAAATGTAATAAAAGCACAGATAAAATTTCTTTCAGTAAAGAGAGTGTTAAGATAGTGCGCTCACCTCACAAGCTGAGGAGCTTGGGATCTAGCCCATGCTGATGCCACAATATGATTTACTATTGCTGAGAAGTCCTCTGCTTACTTGGAGAGGAGATGGGCGCCGCCAAGTCTGCCACGTCCTGAGAAAGTTCTAATGGAAACATCGGAACCCCCTACAGACACGAGGCTAAGGGGCCAAAATATTTTAAAATCGAGTCTTGGTTTCTGTAACAATACAGAAAGTCACTCTAAATGTACTTTGAGATTTCTTTAACTCTCTGGTTTGACAGCGCATGGGGGGGGGGGGGGGGGGGGGGGGGGGTTTTTTTTTCCAAAGAGGGGATATTTCATTTAANGATTATTATGACAAGAGAGGATATTTACATTCTAAAGAATCTGAATTCCCCCGCCCCCACCCACCCCTCACATACAATTATTGTTGTTAATTTTATCTCTGATATCAAATTTAAACATACAGTTCATGCAAACATTCATCACCTTCTGACAAAGTAAGTGAAACAAGAAAACGTTGATAAAATAAAAGATTGCACATCTTTCCTCTCAGAGAAGACTGGCAGTTTCTAGTGGAACACAAAGCCCTGGAGGCCGAACGGTTGAGAGCAGTGGAGACTGGGGGCTGTCCACATGCCGCTATAAGAGAGGTAGGTACCCATAGCATTGTGCTTAAGATATGAATTGTGCAGAAATAATGATGTTTTACCGACATGTGTTATACATGGGTTTATTTATTGTTTTTTTCATGCCTTATTTAATTAGTCTAATGATAAATATAATTATACATAACAAATATTTCAAGGCATCAACTTGCGATATTGATTATAAAGTGCAAAAATATTCTTTTTATTTAATGTTCTACATTTTAATGGTGTGCATGCATGAACAGTATGATGTTACTTTTACTCATAAAAATGGATAGGCGTAGGGCGCTACAATCTTCTGTAACAAGTTTCTGAAAGATCTTCTGTATAGAAGGAGCGACTGTAACAAGTTTCTCAAAGATCTTCTATATAGAAGGAGTGACTGTAAGAAGTTTCTCAAAGATCTTCTATAAAGGAGTGACTGTAACAAATTTACCAAAGATCTTCTGTATAGAAGGAGCGACTGTAACAAGTGTCTGAAAGATCTTCTATATAAAAGGAGCAACTGTAACAAGTTCCCAAAGATTTTCTGTATAAAAGGAATGACTGTAACAAGTTTCCCAAAGATCTTCTGTATAAAAGGAGCGACTGTAACAAGTTTCCCAAAGATCATCTGTATAAAAGAAGCGACTGTAACAAGTTTCTCATAGATCTTCTGTATAAAAGGAGCGACTGTAACAAGTTTCTCATAGATCTTCTGTATAGAACGAGCGACTGTAGCAAGTTTCTCATACATCTTCTGTATAGAACAAGCGACTGTAGCAAGTTTTCAAAGATCTTCTGTATAGAACGAGCGACTGTAGCAAGTTTTCAAAGATCTTCTGTATAGAACGAGCGACTGTAACAAGTTTCTCATAGATCTTCTGTATAGAACGAGCGACTGTAACAAGTTTCTCATAGATCTTCTGTATAGAATGAGAGACTGTAACAAGTTTCTCATAGATCTTCTGTATAGAACGAGCGACTGTAGCAAGTTTTCAAAGATCTTCTGTATAAAAGGAATGACTGTAACAAGTTTCCCAAAGATCTTCTGTATAAAAGGAGCGACTGTAACAAGTTTCCCAAAGATCATCTGTATAAAAGAAGCGACTGTAACAAGTTTCTCATAGATCTTCTGTATAAAAGGAGCGACTGTAACAAGTTTCTCATAGATCTTCTGTATAGAACGAGCGACTGTAGCAAGTTTTCAAAGATCTTCTGTATAGAATGAGCGACTGTAACAAGTTTCTCATAGATCTTCTGTATAGAACGAGTGACTGTAGTAAGTTTCTCATACATCTTCTGTATAGAACGAGCGACTGTAGCAAGTTTTCAAAGATCTTCTGTATAGAACGAGCGACTGTAGCAAGTTTTCAAAGATCTTATGTATAGAACGAGCGACTGTAACAAGTTTCTCATAGATCTTCTGTATAGAACGAGCGACTGTAACAAGTTTCTCATAGATCTTCTGTATAGAACGAGAGACTGTAACAAGTTTCTCATAGATCTTCTGTATAGAACGAGCGACTGTAGCAAGTTTTCAAAGATCTTCTGTATAGAACGAGCGACTGTAGCAAGTTTTCAAAGATCTTCTGTATAGAGCGAGCGACTGTAACAAGTTTTCAAAGATCTTCTGTATAGAATGAGAAACTGTAAAAAGTTTCTCATAGATCTTCTGTATAGAACGAGCGACTGTAACAAGTTTTCAAAGATCTTCTGTATAGAACGAGCGACTGTAGCAAGTTCCACAAAGAAATAGTACACGACTTGTTTTATTATCGCTGGCAGACACAAATACTTAGAATAAATTGAGCGTATTGCATGACGTCTTGCTGGCAGGGAAGTTGTAGTGGCAATACATCAGGTGTCTTTTTATAATTATAATCGTTTGCCAATGTGTGGTTAACTCCCTTTATGAACCCAAATCAATTTTTTTTTTTAAATTTAATCAAATTCGTCTTAGAAGAAGGATCTGATATTATCACTGTGGGCAAAAGTGAGTTTAAAAAACGAGAAGAATGCAAGTTTATAAAACCTTGTACAAATAAAAATACATCTTGGGTCTAATTATCTAATTTATAAATTACTCATCATCGGATATGCTTTGAACTTTTGAAATGATATTCTCGTCTCAAACCAAATGTGATTTTGCTTCTTTTTTTTTTTTTAAACCTTCCCAAACATACACTTTTTTCGTACCCCAGGACTATTCACTGAACATCGCTGAGGTAAGGGACCTAACTGAGAAATTCCACCCGGACATAGTGCTGCTGGAATCAGGAGGAGATAATTTGGCTGCCAACTTTTCGCGGGAGTTGGCAGACTACATCATCTACGTCATAGACGTGGCAGGTTCGTTTAAATTTATTCGTTTTAAAAACACATTTCATTTTCAACCCTAAGCTTATTACAATTAGGTTATAGCCCCAATCCTTTTTTCAATAAATATTATTAATTTCACAATTCGTTATTTAATAACTTTACTATTCTTGACTTGTCCCTCATTGACATTTCGAATATCAAACTAATTTTTAATTCCCCCCCCCCCCGGTCATCCAGGGTGAGGGGACGAAGGGGCAGTCATTTAGAGTGGCGAGTTTATGGGGAGCGTAATTTTTAGCCAACATTTTCTAGTAGAAATATTCGTAGAAAGGTTGACATATTTCTTTCCTATCCAATGCTGCCTCTAACCCTAACTACGTCACTGGTAACTTGGCGCACGGAGCGATGAGTCTAGTTATTTGTGTAGCCGAGTGGTGGCTAAGTTGAGTAAAAACAATAATAAAGTCCAATTCAAATGTTAAGGATATGCCTGATATGCAACAGAATTATTTCATCAACCAAAGAAACACACAGGAGACAAATGTTATTTCGTTTATCGCTCACTACGCGCGCGCTCTCTCTCTCTCTCTCTCTCTCTTACACTCCCTCGACACTCACTGACCATTGGCGGTCTGTAACTCCCCACCGGTCGTGTCCCCACCCCTGGAGTGAACATGTCTTGACCTGTAAAGTCAACTAAATAAGACTGCTGAGGTCACTCTAGCAGATGGCTACATTTGTACCTTGTTATATTCATCCTGTGTAGAACAATTATTTTATGCAATGTCTTGACATCAAGGATTTAGACATTGATTTTTTTTTTTTACATTGGCATCGATTTGTTAGTTTACAGTGCCACAGGGAGAAAATCCGGCAAAGATTGGATTTTTTTTTTTTTTAAACTTTAGAAAAAAAAAACATTTTATTTTGTGAAATCTCTATAATTTAAGTTGTTTAAAATATATCAGATATGATTTTTGTTCTACTAAATAGGTGGAGACAAAATTCCAAGAAAAGGTGGACCTGGTGTAACACAAAGTGACCTGTTGGTCATCAACAAAACTGACCTGGCGGAAGCTGTGGGAGCTAACCTTGATGTAAGTCAGAAATATTAATTTTTGTTTCATCAAAAGTCACGTGTCTTTGAGTTAGAGAATATGGGTTATATTATTTGGTATAAACCTTTGGTAAACTTGGTAAAAGTTGCTGCTGAAATGTTTAGTCAAGACTTATACAAACATCAAAGATTCATGTAATTCTTATATTGTATTTTTTCCTTGAAGCTAATCTATTTCAACTTGCACGTTAGAATCATTTTCTTTATAACAATTTCAATAGTAATCTTAGTGTAAGTTTGAAATAGAAGTAACATTTTCTTATTTTATTCTTTCCATTAGTGAATTTCCGTAAGCTAATTTTTTTTTTTAAATAATGTTTAAAAAACGAAAAAAAAACAACAAAAAAACAAACAAACAATAAGAAAAATGTATCAAACAACAACTAAATAAATGTAAACAATTCTCTCAGAGGATGGAGCAAGATGCCAAGTACATGAGACAGGACGGTCCGACAGTCTTGATACAAGCCAAGCATGGACTGGGAATAACACAAGTGGCGGAGTTCATTGTTAACACTTTAAACACACAGAGGGGCAACCGTTCAAAGTTATCTGTATCCAATAGGTCTAATTATACCTAGCCAGGTCGTCAATAGTCATCTACATGAGTCATTTGTCAGTGCAGCATGATGAATGGGCTGGTCAGTATGGGCTTATGTGTGTTTGTGTGGGTTCTTGTGTTTGTGTGGGTTCTTGCGTTTGTGTGGATTCTTGTGTTTGAGAACATCTTTTTAAGTTTATGTAATCATTTATGCGTGTTTAAGTCATTGGTGTGTAAGTGTGTACCAATGTCTGGTATAAAAATGGGGGGGGGGGGGGGGGTGCGGGGATATTTAGTTTACTTTATGAAATGTTTTAATTAAACGGCCTTCCTTACATTTTCATGTTTAAAATTTAAAGTAAAACGTTCAAAAGTGTTGACGTCCAAAACTGCACTATGGGAATTGTTTCTATTTTATACTGAAGAGATGTGGTTAACTGTTGCACTGATAAAAAAGTTGATTGCAAGCTGAAATTGGACCTGATATTGTTTAAGAACGTGTGTTACTTTTCACATGTTTGTCACATAAACTTTCATTTAAAACAGACCAGTAAACATTTATTTTTCCCTAAAGCTTTGAAAGAGGTGTAAAGTTGTGTTTGCATTCTTTTATTTTTTCTTGTTTTTACCACAAAAATACTGCATAATAACTTCATCACTATTCTCGTTCCTTTTTTAAAACAATGTTCTTGAATTATCTTTTTGAATACCAATCAATAAAGAAGTAATACTTGTGTTATTCAATCGCTTTATTTTCTTTGCCATCTTTCTTCTCGACCATAAACTTGACACAAACAATAAAAAGAGCAGCAGTTAAGTACAGTGCTCCGAAGAAGTGAAACGATGACGTGTACGTGCCCGTCGCATCACGCAGGGCACCTGCAAAAAACACAATGTGAAATTGGTTGAATGGGTTAAACCTATGGCGGATTAAAGGGGGGGGCTGAACGGGCTAAGGCCAGGGGCCCCCGACGGTTTGGGGGCCCCCAAACTTTTTATATTTTATAATAAAAGTGTACAAATGTGGCACTAATCCTTGAAAATATCATAAATTAAATAAATTTATAAATATTATCTATACAACTGATCGTGATTCAGACATGATAGTACTTAATAATCAAAAAAACTTTATTTGGCTCACTTCGCATAATATAAAAAATAGTTTTATTTTTAAAATTTATCAAATTAGAGAAGCTCCGCTGGCCGTGTGGAGATAATACAGGCTCGTAGTGCAAGCGGTGTCGGGTTCTATTCCCAGCAGCGGAAAACACTTAAACAGTTATTTCTTCGTGTTTGTTTGGTTTTTGTTTCATTATTAATATTTAGTTACAGTCTTATATTAGCTGTTAACAATCATTTTATTTTAAGGATGCTGGCTGGATAAGGCCCCCGTTTGATTGCAGCCCGGGGCCTCGTGCAGTCTTAATCCGCCCCTGGGTTAAACGCTATTTACCTAACATTTGGACTTAACTATCCATCAAGGATTGACTCACTGAAACATTCAAGAACTCTGGCGGGAGATGACTTCGTCGTTGTTTTGGGAAGTCATACATGCTTCGATCTTTAGTTTATTTATTTAGCAATATTTACATTCTGGTGAAATGAAGAAAACTATGAAAACAAAAGCGCAAAATAACACTGCCAACAATTTTACACTAGAAACTCTCAAGTGATGGAAGTAAAAACAGCTATTGGGTTATGGACGAACGATCAATACGCCTTACATTAGCTGATAAGTACAGATTTTTTCTTTTTAAATTTTTTTTCCCTCATTTTATTCTTAAACATAATAATATTTACATGTTGCTGTCAGAACTACTCAGAACAGAACTCAAATAGCCGCAAAGAAATTACAAATCTTGATATTATCACTCACCGAGAAAAAAATAAACTTATTTTCATATTTTGATTACTTTTTCTGATGTAGGCTGCATTTAGGCAGACTCAATTAGATCTATGTGTTGTTTTTCGAAATGTCTCAATAAAGACGTTCAGATATTCTTTAATGGTATTTGGAATTGTTCCTCACTAATGAGATGTCTGCCTTTCAAAATAATGTTAAACAAATTTTAGTTGCTTATTTTTTACTGTCAAAACGGTTTATTCCAAAACTAGAAGTTTCATAAATAATATCATCCTATTCATAATTTGGGCTCAACGAATGTGCACAGCTTCAGGATTTTAACTTGGAAAGATTTTGTTTCGTTAACTTTTCTGTTCTTTTTAACGTTATAAAGTTATACATTTGTGACCTACTCACCGCTGATTGGAAACGAGGCTGCGCCAGCGAGACTCATAAATATGGAATAGAAGCCAAGAGCTGACGGCAGCCGTTTAACTCCGAGAACTTCTATGACAATCAAAGTCTGAGGATAGAAATAAAGCTGATGACTTAATACCTGTAAAGCAAACAGATCCGTACATAAATGATATAACATCATTGTTTGGATTCGTGTATCTGTGTAAATGGCCTGATTACACATAAGTCCAGACCAGCTAGTGGCTAATGCATGGGTTTGAAGTGCAAAAAAAAGTACTTAAGGTTCAGATGTTATCGAGGCTAGACGTAAGATGTAATTGTGTTGAGATGCAAGAGCTTTTAGGTGAAAGATAAAGCAAAAGACTTGTCTTAAACAACTTTACCAGCAGGGGCCAGAAAGAACTACTCAAAATTCCATAAGCGAGGCCAAGGCCGACAATGGAGTTGAAATCTGTAAACAGGGGGGTTAAGTTGTAGATCACACCCATACACACAAGGGGGATAATCATGTATGATGTTGGCTTCAAAATCTGAAAGTGCAGTACCACGCCTGTTGAGAAATAAATTGTTTTTTGACGTATCATAATTTCACAATTTCGCTTTTTTCTTTGTGCATGTTGCATCAAATAAATAATTAAGCACAAAGCCAGAAAAAAAAAAGTGATTTTATACCAACCCGAAAAAATTATTAATTTACCTGACAGAATCTTGCCGGCAATATCAACAGTGGATGAGACCATGAGAACAATAGCGCTTTCTTCGTGGGACAAGTGTCTCTCCCTGGCCAGCGGTGGTAGGTATACCATTGGTATCACGGTGCCAGTCTTGGCAAACATGAAGTACACAGAAAGAACCCAGAAAGTTGGCAGCTTCATGATGGCGGGGACCTTGAACTTTGAACACAAGCGAGATCCCTCCTTTGATGGTTGGGATACCATCTTGTTATCGCTAAATTAGACCAGCAAAAAGAATTTTGGTACTATGAATATGATTACTAATTTGTAGGATTGGGTGTTAGTCTATGTTTGAAAAAAACAATGATTTAGAAAAGATTTAATGGTAATAATTAGCGAGTAGATCTTTCTTGTCGGGCGACTTTTTCTTGCCCACCATCTTGAAGATTGAAGGCCGTAGGGCTAAAAAAAATAGTTGTAAGGCATGTTGTCAGAGTAAAAGTCAAAAGGATTTTTATTTGAAAGGGATGTTATCAAATTGACATCGTAAGGCTGAAAAAATTGCGGGAGTGTATTCATATTTAAGGTCATAGGATACACACCAAAAAATTGAAAGCGATGTTGTCGCATTGAAAGCTGAAAAAAGAAGGCCCTGTTTGAATGAAGAATGAGGGCCAAAAGATTGAAGGCACTGTCACAGATTGAAGTTATCAAGGCGGAAGGGCTGAAGGCACTGTGACAGATTGAAGGTATCAAAGCGGAAGGACTGAAGGCACTGTCACAGATTGAAGGTATTAATGCTGAAAGATTGAAGGCACTGATTTCAGATTGCTGATGTTTTAATTGGACTTATTTCAAGGAAAGTCTTTTTTTGAGATATTTCAATATTTTCTACCCAGAGTATGTGAGACTGACTAAACAATGACCAGGTCCTCTGTGATATCTACTTACCAATTAGTTTCTGTAAGATGGAGAAGCTCATCTGTTGTATCACCCCCAGGTAGAGCGTTCCCATTGGTGATAAGTGAATAACGTTCGTTTTTTGTCTTTAAATCTGTCAAGTCACACGTCACATTTTCGGCTTTATTTTCACCGTTATCATTATGAATCGAGTTGAATACATTGGTCCCGTTTGTTTCGTTACTTTTGAACGTAGTAGAGGCCTCACGTTCTGATATTTGCTGGTCAGGATTTCCTCCCTTGTCTGTGAGTTGGGTAGCGTTAGAGCTCAACAACAGTTTTGAATCTTCTTCCATTGCCGGGGAATTTAACGAAAAGACCTGTGGGGATTTCCCATCGACTGTGTCTCCCTTAGCCTCTACGTCATCAACACAGACTTTGGCTTTCATTGGCTGGTAGTCAGAAGGAGGCGTGTAGACAATTACAAACATCAGTTGCTGTGGAGTCAATCAAACGAACATTTTTAAGTCTAAGTGGCGTTGAATATCATAATTTTGAAAACAAATACTGAAAATAAAACAGGTTTTATGACTGATTTATTAGTTAGTTTTAAAAATGTTTACTTGCACTTTATTGTATTTATTTATGTAAATGTTAATCACCGACAATTTGAGCATATTTACATAAATAACTGGTCTCGTGGGTCCAGTTGATCTTGTATCATCCCCCACATTCTAACACGTTTCTTTTAATTAAATCTTATTAACAAACTTATTATAAGCTTTATTTTTTTTTTAATCAATTCAGTAAAATCTTCCCTTTATAGAGTATTTAAGACAGGTGGAGGAACACAATAAAGCGCCGTATCTCAATTTCTTTTGGCGAATTTTTGTTAAAAGCTCGTAAATGACTTTGAATACTGAATTATTTCACTACGATTCTGGTCAATTCGACTCGTTCAAGTTGTAGCGAGCGACAACACGTAAAGACCTGTAGCATCATGCCCGACAGTATCAGACTTGTGCCCTCCAGTCCGAAACGATCCAGCAGATAGTTGGTCAGTGCAGGGAAAGCTATTCCACCAACGCTTGACCCACACGCTGCTATGGACGTGGCCAGGGGCCGTCTTGTCTTAAAATACTGGCTCAGGATGATCAACGTTGGGCAGTAGAGTAGGGCGTTCCCACAACCTGGCGGTGGAGTGAGTATACGGTCGAATTAGAGGAACAGCTTGCGGTGGGGTAAGGTAGAATTAGAGGAACAGCTTGCGGTGGGGTAAGGTAGAATTAGAGGAACAGCTTGTGATGGATGTAAAACATTCATCCCAACCATGACGTAACATGGGAATAAAGGTGCGAAACAAATCTGTTTTGCTTGAAGTTTACCAAAGGAATATCTAAAACTTAAATTTAAAAAAACACACACTTCTATTACTTTAGAATAAATTTAAGAATACCAACTTTGTCATATTTTATCTATCATCAGAATTACACAATTCAATTTTATATTAGCTTTATCTACAATCATAATATGATCTGCTCCTGAGTTAATCTTGTAGACAAATCTGATGTCTCCTGAGTTAATCTTGTAGAATAATCTGATGTTTAATTTAAACAAAATTTGTAGAAAACATAAACAAATTCTAATAACAAGTCGAAAAACAGGACATGTGACGCTCATTACAGTGTTATGTTTGTCAACCAAGAAAACCACTAAAAAAGCGAAGAAAAAATCCTCAGTTATAAGCCTTCACTCCGAAACTTTCTCAAATATTTTAACTCAAGTGAACCAATCAACGCCGTGAACCAATCATCGCCGTGAACCAATCCATGCCGTGAACCAATTCATACCGTGAACCAATCCACGCCGTGAACCAATCCATACCGTGAACCAATCCATACCGTGAACCAATCCACGCCATGTACCAATCCATGCCGTGAATCAATCCATACCGTGAACAAATCCATACCGTGAACCAATCCATACCGTGAACCAATCCACGCCATGAACCAATCCATGCCGTGAACCAATCCATACAGTGAACCAATCCACGCCGTGAACCAATCCATACCGTGAACCAATCCGGCCGTGAACCAATCAAGGCCGTGAACCAATCCACGCCATGAACCAATCCACGCCGTGAACCAATCCATGTCGTGAACCAATCCGGGCGTGAACCAATCCATGCCGAGAACCAATCCATGCCGTGAACCAATCCATACCATGAACCAATCCATGCAGTGAACCAATCCACGCCGTGAACCAATCCACACCGTGAACCAATCCACGCCGTGAACCAATCCACACCGTGAACCAATCAAGGCCGTGAACCAATCCACGCCATGAACCAATCCACGCCGTGAACCAATCCATGTCGTGAACCAATCCGGGCGTGAACCAATCCATGCCGAGAACCAATCCATGCCGTGAACCAATCCATGCCATGAACCAATCCGGGCGTGAACCAATCCATGCCGAGAACCAATTCATGCCGTGAACCAATCTATGCCGTGAACCAATCCATGCAGTGAACCTATCCACGCCGTGAACCAATCCACACCGTGAACCAATATATGCCGTGAACCAATTCTTGCCATGAACCAATCCACGCCGTGAACCAATCTATGCCGAGAACCAATTCATGCCGTGAACCAATCTATGCCGTGAACCAATCCATGCAGTGAACCAATCCACGCCGTGAACCAATCCACACCGTGAACCAATCTATGCCGTAAACCAATCCATGCCGGGAGCCAATCCACTTCTCTCAGCCTTGTCTTGTCATAGTGTTATTTATTTGTCTTGTCAAGGTGATACTTATTTGTCTTGTCATGGTGTTATTCATTTACTCCAATCATTGCGATATTGAATAAGGATTTATCTCAACAGATCTTTATTATTTCTACTTCAATAAAAGTCAGCTTAGTGGATTTGACTGAGAGCAAGAAACTTGTTTACTATTAAATCATTCTTAATTCTTCATAAGCATATTGTTATTGATATATTTACATTGATGCTGGAAAAATATTTTGCAAACTATTGTATATCTAAAAAAAAAAATTTAATTATGTTAAAATAAGATACGTTTTTTTCAGGACTGTGAAATTATAAGGCTTCTGTTAAATTTTAATGGTAGCAATTTTTTTTTTAATTTAAAAACAAACTTCGGTTTCCACATTATCAAGTAAAAAGAAAAACTTAAAGAACAAGAACTTGCCGAAAACTGCGCCTAGGGTAAAGATGAGAGCGGCCCCATCGGGCAGGAACCCGCTGATGGCTACAGACAAGGCTTCCAGTAGGACACCCAAGATGCTCAACGTCCGAATAGACACTCGCTTGACACCATAGTTCGTCACCAGAAGCGCTGGAAGACAAACCTCAAAATGATAAATAAAGCCACGTCAAAATTGCGGGGACAATTTAGAAATTTCACTACACAATGGAACAGGGAATATATCTAATTAACTGGAATTTTGTGTAACACTTCAACGAACTTCAGGCGGTTAACTTATGCGTTTTGAGAATACAAACAAATATAAAATAATGAATCTTTATAGATTTTTAAATATTTTCTTCTCACGTTTTAATGATAGCTTTAAAAGTCTTTTTTTTTCTTCGGAGGAGATAAATAATAAATTTCGCCACATACCTAAAATTAGAAAATTGTAAAAGATACTTTCATTAATTAAAAGGAATTACAGACCGAGCTTATGATTGCATGATACAAAATGAACTGAACAATTTTTTTTAAAAATTGTGCTCGTGAATTGTGCTACGAAATGAAACTGAATTAGAAAGAAAAATTACTTAATAGAGTTTATCACAAATTGAATGAAACTAACTCATTTAATAAACTAACCTAATACATAAGGCAATTAATTCTAATTTAGAAATACAACACAAAGATAACCTAATACCACCCTCAAATAGACATAAAGACAAAAACACCTTTCTTATTCCATATGCAAGAACAAACACATACAAGTTTTCTTTCTTTCCGTCCGGTATTCGGGCGTGGAATGGGTTGCCTGAAGAAACCAGGAAAGCCACCACTTTATCATCTTTTAAAACTCTAGTAAGAATACAGGACTAAACACAAACCATAGAAATACGTAGGACGCAATAATCTTCTGTACAGAAGGAGCGTCTGTAACATATAAGATAAGATAACCTGACTTTGAAAAAACTAACTAAGCTTTTTAAAGCTTACCACAAATTTAGTGAAACTAACTAGTTTTAAAAAAACAAATCAGTTAATCAAACTAACATTGTTTTATTTATAAAGCTGATTGAATCTCTGATAATAAACTCAGTTTGTTCACGTACTTATGAAGCAGTAGCAGAACTCTTGCACTCCCTTGATGGTCGACGTCTGTGTCGCACTAGATCCAAGTTTTTCCTGAAACTCCACAATTAGAAGACCAAACGATTTCAGGTAACCCATTGTGATGAAATGGACACCAAAGCTTGCTGGGAGAAAATTGTTAAGATCCTAGAAACAAACATTCAGACACGAAACAACTTTTATACAGTTTAGAGTGCAGATTAATGGCTGATCTGAATGGTTTAGTACAGTGCTTCTCAAAACTTTTAGTATGGCGATCCGGCAGATATTTTTCTATAGCACCAGGAACCGGTGCTCTGTTTTCCATGTACTGGCGAAATGTTATATTTTTTGTTTATTTGTTTTCGTTTTTATATGGCTATTACCAACAAATTAATACATTCCATATGGTTAGTATTAATGGATTAAAAATGAGGATTATAATTATATTTTTCGGTCCTTTCTTAAAAACTTCAGCGGACAAGAGCAAGTGGCACACAGACCGGCGCCTGTACTCTGACCACCACTTTGAGAAGCACTGGTCCAGGAGGCAGTATCCAACCTCTGTAGATTAGAGGCCTATAACTACCATTATTGAACATAAAACAGTCAACTGTTTGTGTCCTATACCCAATGATTGTCCTTGCACTTTAATTTTTTAAAAACATTTTTAACAAGTTTTTGACTATAAATTCTTTATATACGAGAAATAACTAAAAGAATGTTCACTATGATACGCAGTTCAAGACAATCCGAAAATACAAAATTTTAGTTATTTCTCGTAAGAAATGTTAAATATAATGCGCACCCATCTTGAATATATTTTTAAAAAGTATTGTCAATATAATGCGCACCTTATTGCGCGACGGGAAATGTCGTTCAGTATAACACTCTTCACGACACTCTAGCACAAAAAAATAGCGTCACATAGAGATACATAAAAATAATGGTATATCAAAAATAATATAAAAATTCAGTAATTTAATTATAGTATAGGGATGTTCATAATATGGCGGAAATCTATTAATAGAAATATTTTATCTAAATTTATCTTTTGTAAGGACAAATTCATTAAAAAATTAATAAAAGATACGAGTCAATTCGTGAATGGAGGCATATTGAGAATGAATGATCTCATCAGCTAATTTTTAATATCTTCGTTAATTTAAGACATCTTATGGGACTTGCAAAATAAATAACAATTTCGTAATTTTACTAAGCTAACAATTTTGAGAACATAGTGATTTGACTGTATTTATGCCTCAAAACTTTGTTTCGCTAAAATGTAATCTAAAAAAATAACATTACGAAATGAGCTATGACGTTTTCCGGTTTTAGAAATGAAGTACCCTATACTCGATCGATTCTGAAATTTGGATACATTATTTTATCATCGGCATGAGTCTGCCTGCATACAGTGAAGTGAGTTAAAAATCGATCCGAAGTTTGTTCGGTACTCAAGCAGGCAAGCAGACACCACGAGTTAACATAAAGGATTTTTTAAAAAGAGACTGACTGTAAATTAAACGTGAGGTATAAAATGCTGGAATATTCTCTTAGTTTAAATGATTATCCTTTCCTGTTTCAAAACGCAAAAAGCTTCTTTTTTCTGAGTGTAAATACTAACCTATCATGATCATCCAGGACCATCCTCTATCCACCGGATGAAAAGTTTGAGCTGCTGGTTTCATTGTGACTGAAGGATCAAGCTCCTAAGAAATCTTTTTAATGTGATCGAAGTCTAAACATCGTGACAGCCTGTGGTCAAGTATATAGATGACATCAACTCTTACCAAAAATATGAATTTGACCCGTGGTACAGCCTTTCTTATATCCGCACCTTTTAAAACTGGACTTTCAAATAACTTTGTTCAAATTGATACCTTGAATTTTTAATTTTTGTACAACTAAGGTAGAAAGTTTTTACGAGATAAGAGCTTTAAACAAAATATGTTTATATATAAATCGGTTTTGTGAGTGGTGCGAGTGAAGTATTATGACGTTAAGCTACAGTATACACCATATTTCTTACTTATTTTTGTCAATTAGTAAATGGAAAACGGGTAAACAGGGTATGAGTTAGCCTGAAAGAACTAAACAAAACAGCGCTATTTTGTTAATTTACAAGCCTGTTGCAGTTCACCCCTTTTTTTTCACTTAATTACTTAAAATATTTTATTCTCAAAATGTTCCTCCTCTCTCTTTTTTGAATCTCTATCTCTATAATTTAAAGCACAATCTATCCTCAAGAATTTTGTGCCGTTAATTTCCATGTTAGGTCTACAATTTTCTGCAGCCACTGTACTCGAGATATGAGAATTTGACACAAGATTTATTCACATTATCCTCTTCGATTGGATGTAACTCCAACTTTCATTCTTTAAATGTGAAGATTTAAAATTACTGACAACATCAAGAATCCTCATCAAATTTTCAAGTGAATATGCAATTGTTCTTATGTACTTGAAAAGTCGTAAATAATTACCTTTAAATTTCAGCTTATTTTATAATATACAATATTCGACAATGTGACTATAAAAAAAAAAAAACAATTGATACAATTCACTCCTCTGCCCTTCTTTCCTTCCCCTACGTACATAAATTAAACATTTTTTTTCCATTGAAAATATAGAATATAGTCCATCATTCAGGTTCACGAAATGTAAAGTTTGGGATTGATTTCTCGACATGGAAGTATTGAACTTGTCCTTTTCAAAATTTTGGAATACATTTAAGAATCTCTATTTCCATAGGCAAAAATCATTTTTAAAGTTTTAATGCTTTGGTGAGACCCTGTATTAGAATAAAAAATTTATTTACGGAAACCATCCACCAAAGTAATATGGGAACCATCCATCATCCACCAAAGTAATATGGGACCCATCCACCAAAGAATGTATGGGAACCATCCACCAAAGAATGTATGGGAACCATCCACCAAAGAATTATAGGAACCATCCACCAAAGAATGTATGGGGACCATCCACCAAAGTATGTTTGGGAACCATCCACCAAAGTTTGTATGGGAACCATCCATCAAAGAATGTATGGGAACCATCCACCAAAGAAAAATTAATAAACTAGATATAATTCCCCAAAGATTTATTCCTTGAGAATTTCTTTAAACTGACAAGAGTAACACCATTTGTTACACAATTGAACCTAGAAAAACTAGAGGATAGAAATCTAAAGAGCAATGTACAAACAACATGTAAAGCACTATATTCTAACTTTGAAATTCACCATAACAATATTATACAGCCCTCAGATAGAGATATAAAAAGTTATTTTATTTAATATATAAGAACAAACGTATACAAATTCAATCTGACTAGAATTCAGGCGTGGGTGGGTTGCCTGATAAAATCAGGAAAACCAACGCACCATCAACATAAATAAGAATCTATAATTTAAAAATATAAGAACATACATAAATCATGTCTAAGCGTAGGATACAATAATATTTTGTATAGGTGGAGCGTCTGAATATTAAAAGATAACATGATAGTATAAAAAGATAAACGCACAATGAGAAAAGGGTTTGTTTCATTTGGCACTAGTCAACCAAATAGCAAAATGCAACTTTGAAATTTAAGTAACAAACGGAGTTGCAGAGTATTGACCACTGGCTATTGATGAAATTTTGAAAGAGCTTAGTATATTTTTTTTAATAGAGGGAGGCTTTATGAATAGCTTATCTGCTAGTACATTCTTACTGGCCTTTGTGATGAAACTGTAGAGCGTTAACGGAGTGCGAGTCAGCTTTCTCTGTTTGAATATTTCAAAGAAGATCTGGATATGAAAAAAAAAATAGAATTTTTATACCTTAATAAATTATTTGGGATAATGATATTTAATAACATGTGCTAGGTGTAATCTAATCACATAAGCTACTGACATAATCTAGTGACATAATCTACTGACATAATCTACTGACATAATCTACGGACATAATCTACGGACATAATCTTCGGAGATATTCTACGGACATAATCTACGGACATAATCTACTGACATAATCTACGGACATAAACTACTGACATAATCTACTCAGTTTACTGACATAATCTACGGACATAATCTTCGGAGATCTTATCTTATCTTATATGTTACAGACGCTCCTTCTGTACAGAAGATTATTTCGTCCTACGTATTTCTATGGTTTGTGTTTAGTCCTGTATTCTTACTAGAGTTTTAAAAGATGATAAAGTGGTGGCTTTCCTGCTTTCTTCAGGCAACCCATTCCACGCCCGAATACCGGACGGAAAGAAAGAAAACTTGTATGTGTTTGTTCTTGCATATGGAATAAGAAAGATGTTTTTAACTTTATGTCTATTTGAGGGTGGTATTAGGTTATCTTTGTGTTGTATTTCTAAATTAGAATTAATTGCCTTATGTATAATTACTAATTTACTCTTGGTTCTTCTATCCTCTAGTGTTTCAAGGTTTATATTCTACGGACATAATCTACGGACATAATCTACTGACATAATCTACGGACATAAACTACTGACATAATCTACGGACATAATAATAATAATAATAATAATAATAATAATAAAATGATAATTTATATAGTGCTGTATCCCAGCTAGGAGCCGGGCTCACAGCGCTTTACATGGAGATAATAATACATATATTTATTAAAGAAACATTCATGTCATACTAACTACATAAATAACAATACGTTATACATCAGCTGCGTTAATAATTTAAAGAAATGTTGTTTCATTAATTTTCAAAATAAATTTTGAAAAGATTTGTCTCAAGTGCAGTCTTGAAGTACCTAGCAGTTAAAATACTACGGATATGTAATGGAAGAGAATTCCATTGTTTGGCTGCACAAAAAGAGAATGACCTTTCGCCAAATGTTTTAGTTCTTGTCTTAGGAACACAGAGAGTGCGTGTATCTGCAGAAAGTGACGACTTGGTGAGTAGACCGACAAAAGCTCAGTAAGATATGAAAGGCATGAGTCAGAAAAGAAGTTGTGAGACAGAACGGCAAGTTTGTAATCCATTCGGGCTTGTATGGGTAGCCAATGAAGTGAGTAAAGTAGCGGAGTAACATGGTCATGTTTTTTTTTCCCTTTAGAACTAATCTGGCAGCTGAATTTTGAACTCTCTGTTGTTTTTCAATGCATTGTTTTGGCGCATCTGACAGAAGAGAATTACAGTAATCAATACGAGCTAGAACAAGAGCACAGACTAGAGTTTTTGTTGCACTATCTGTTAAGTAATGACGGATTGAACTGATCTGACGAATGGCAGTATAGGCAGAGCGACAGATGTGATTGATGAAGTTGTTGGTAGACATGTTGTCAGAAATAATGTAGCCAAGATTCCTAATCGACGTTATGAACAATATATCAGAACTAGACACCTGAATAGAATTCGGAAGAGTCAAAGTACGGTCAATCTAAGGACATAATCTACTGACATAATCTATCGCTTTCAGATGTGTTAGAGTCAACTCTTGTGTCCAGAGTCATTTCTAGTGGGGTGTGGGTGGGGCGGACCGCATCGAGTGACACCAAATTGTAAAATTCTGTATGGCAATCTTGGAGGACGTCCATGGGTTAAGTTTGAGGGGGAGGCAACATGAGCTACCGCACTGGGTGAACACTACCCTATTGACGGCTCTGAGGGTGACACCAAAATCTAAAATTTTATTCTGTACGATTTTATGTCCAAAAGAGACAATTTTTTAAAACTTTGAAACAAAAATTGAATAAATGCAATGAAATACATTAAACTGGAAAACTTATTAATCAAAATATATCAGTAAACATTAAGTAGTAAAAAAAAAAAAAGTCCCAACAAATTGCAATAACGAAAATTAGAAAGAAAAAAAAAAAAGAAACAGCCGGACCGGAGAGGGAATTAAGAAGGCTGGACATGAATTTTTTTGTTTTAAATTATAAAAAGCCAACCGGGTTTTGACATACCGACACCATAGACGAACCCCACATCTCTACTCCCTCCAACACAGATTGGGAGGCAGGGATAAGATTCTTCTTACAAAATTAGAAGGTGGGTTTTCTTTCTTGTTAACCTAGCAGAGGAATGGTATGTAATAAATGTCTTTGAGTTAATTATTTTAAATGTATATTTATTAAAGGTGTGCAAAAAATGCATATTTATGTTAATCTACAGATAGACATCGAGTTACAACGGTCCACGACTTACGCTGGTTGTGGTTACGAACGCCCCCCCAACCCCCCACAAATTTTTTTTTTTTTTTTTTAATTTTTTTTTTGGTGTCAACACTTCTTTTTTCACGGGGTAACCAATTTTTAACTCTAATTGAAATATTTAATATTTTATATGTCATTAACTGCTTTAAATGTTTCGGGCGCGATGCGGAAAGTATACGCTTTGTTGTGGTTATAGGGCGAGGAAGACGCTCAGCATCGGTACATACGACATTTTGGTTGTTTACACTGTCTCTCTCTCTCTCTCTCTCTTTCTCTCTCTCCCTCTCTCTCTCTCTCTCTCTCTCTCTGTCTCTCTCTCTCTCGAATTCTCTCTCTTTTTTTAAATTTTCATGTGGTAAGGAATTGTTTTTTTTTCTATTTTAAATACTTTTTTATTTCATCAAAGTGCAATACTTTACAGTACGTATATATAATTTATTTATTTAATATTCAGACTTACAATAAAATTCGGGTTACGGCGTTTCTTAAGAACGGAGAAAGGTTCGTACCCAGGACCTCCTGATATTTACTCTAAGATACTCAATTTATCAGAACCGCATCAGCGTAACTACAGCGACGAATTTTTTGAGGTTGAAAAACGTCTTGTCTGACCCTTATATAGTATATTATTGACGATATAATCTGTTATATTCAAGTATTTTTGTGTACAATTCATAATTCAACATTCTTTTAGCAGTAAAGGTAAGCAGGTAAATCCTTTATTTGATTTTGTTCAAGATAGAAAGAAAGTGAGAATTTACTAGAGTTATTTTTGAGTCACAATGCCACGTTATAACTTTTCCTGCTTAAATAATACTTTAATAATGATTGACTTTAAGTTTGAAAATTTAAAAAGTTAACCAAATTGCACTTAAGTTTTGGACACGTTCAAAAGTTAGACGAATTTTTTTAAAATTAATAGTTGTTCATAAAGTAAGACAGACAAGACTTATAATAACTTTTTTTTTAAAAAGTCATTCGATTAATAAAAAAAAGTTTTTTTTAGTTGAAGGCTTGCTTGAAAGATGTTGGGGACATTTTTATGCTTTATATTGTTGTCACATGTCATTACAGAGTGCACAAAGAAAGAGCGATGACAAATGGGTGCAAACATAAAAGCGCTATTCCACGTTGGTAGTTCATCTTGAAAAATTCATATGTAAGAGCAATCCCCTCCAATCCTCATCTGCGGTCTTTTGTTGTGTTAATTTACGGGTCGCCGTCACGAAATTAATTACTAAGTTACACTGAACAGTGGTGTCATAGAAGGGTGCGATAGATGCTGACCGCCCCGGATGACACCATCATAAAGGGGGACACAAAAAGTTAAAATTCTGTATGTTCCCGTTCGTTATTCGACACTATCGAAGACTCGGAGGAGTTCTATGGGTACAGTCGTGAGGGGGTGACACGATGAGCCACCGCCCCGGGTGACACCAACCCTAGTGACGCCTCTGACAATTGATGTTTATACCAAAGTCCATTCAAAACAATTACAAGTGCTGGATAAGGTATGAGTGCATTTTGTCCCCAAAGAAACGTGATTACGGGCCATTCACAACGCAGCGCAGTGGATCCCATCTAAATCCATCTATCACAATGATGGGGTGATAATAAAGCAGTGACTTTAGCACAACCCCCCCCCCCCCCCGCACACCCAAATCTTCATTTACAGAGACGAAAAAACCCCATGAGTCAAACTATCAGTCAGCATTGTCATGACCTGAAAAAAAAAAGCCGAGTGGGAAGGGAGGGGGGTCTCATTCTGTAACCACGCTCGGGACGAAAACAATTAACTGGTCCAAAAGATTTTACTCCAATTCTTTGAAAAATCCATCACATACAATTGTTTAAACTTACGTGTATAAGATAATATAGCCGCGCACAATTTTGAACCAGCTAACCTTAAAGAACCAAATTCTTCTCGTCTTGTCAATGTAGTTAATTTGTTTCAACTCCGTCTCCGTCACATTTTAAAATGTTCTGAGCAGAGAAATGTCCCTTTACCGTTAGGCTCCACAATCAACAATGAAACGATTACTCTATTTTTTTTTATAATTACGCAACGAATTAGGCCTTTGTTTTCAACACCCAGCGCTTCCCAGACACGAGTACATTGAAACTCTAGGCTTAGGTCACGGCAAGAGAGACTCATACTCCACTTATTCAACTGACCCCCAGACATCACGTTTATCAAAAGAGGGCCGATGTATGGTTCAGGGTGGGCGAGCGGTGCTCCGTGGCTGTCTTTAGATGTTTTAAAGGGTACACATATCTGTACATATCTTTAGATGTTTTAAAGGGTACACATATCTGTAGTGATCTTTAGATGTTTTAAAGGGTACACATATCTGTACATATCTTTAGATGTTTTAAAGGGTACACATATCTGTAGTCAGAGATCTTTAAATGTTTTAAATGATACACATATCTGTAAATATCTTTAGATGTTATAAATGGTACACATATCTGTAGTCAGATATCCAGATGTTTTAAATGGGTACACGTATCTGTAGATATTTTTAGATGTTTTAAATGGGTACACATATCTGTAGATATCTTTAGATGTTATAAATGGTACACATATCTGTAGTCAGAGATCTTTAGATGTTTGAAATGGTACACATATCTGTAGATATCTTTAGATGTTTTAAATGGTACACATATCTGTAGCTATCTTTAGATGTTTTAAATGGGTACACATATCTGTAGCTATCTTTAGATGTTTTAAATGGTACACATATCTGTAGCTATCTTTATATGTTTTAAATGGTACACATATCTGTAGCTATCTTTATATGTTTTAAATGGTACACATATCTGTAGATATCTTTAGATGTTTTAAATGGTACACATATCTGTAGTCAGGGATCCAGATGTTTTAAATGTCTACACGTATCTGTAGTCAGAGATCTTTAGATGTTTTAAATGGGTACACATATCTGTATAGATCTTTAGATGTTATAAATGGTACACATATCTGTAGTCAGGGATCCAGATGTTTTAAATGTCTACACGTATCTGTAGTCAAAGATCTTTAGATGTTTTGAATGTCTACACATATCTGTAGTCAGAGATCTTTAGATGTTTTGAATGTCTACACATATCTGTAGTCAGAGATCTTTAGATGTTTTGAATGTCTACACGTATCTGTAGTCAGAGATCTTTAGATGTTTTGAATATCTACACATATCTGTAGTCAGAGATCTTTAGATGTTTTGAATGTCTACACATATCTGTAGTCAAAGATCTTTAGATGTTTCAAATGTCTACACGTATCTGTAGTCAAAGATCTTTAGATGTTTTAAATGTCTACACGTATCTGTAGCCAGAGATCTTTAGATGTTTTGAATGTCTTCACATATCTGTAGTCAGAGATCCAGATGTCAGATAAATGTACTTACGTTTTTTTTTTCTTCAAAAAATGAGGCCGATTGAGTGACGCTTATTTCAGAGATGTTATTGCATTTTTTAAATGTCAAAGTTATGACAAAATATAGTTTTAAGGGTAACAATCATTGATTTTAAGAATATTTTTTCTTATACATTAGACGCTACATTTTAACCCCGTATTTAAACCAGTGGAGTGTGCATGTGACATAAAGCCTTAATTAATCCAATGGGACGTGAATGTGACGTAAAACCTTAATCCAATGGGACGTGAATGTGACGTAAAACCTTAATCCAATGGGACGTGAATGTGACGTAAAACCTTAATCCAATGGGGCATGAATGTGACGTAAAAATGTAATTTAATCGGGTGTAAATGTGATGTGAAGACGTTGTTTTGTTGTCCATCAAGTCATCCACAACAATTCTCCCAACGTTCGACGTGAGTTTGAAAATTGAAGGATTTCAAATTAGTGGTGCAAAGGCATATACAATACAGCAATATAATTGTGAACGAGAGGGTCATGACCTTTGAAGATTCTCACGATGGCACGATTATGCATATTTCGGTTCTGATGTCAAGGTCTAACTGCTTTGGCTTCGGATGTTGGTTTGGGTGGGGGGGGGGGGGG
>MUZC01000272.1:303387-342714 GCA_002072015.1 Radix auricularia
GGGTGAAACCATGATCTACCTCACTGGGTGAAACCATGATATACCTCACTGGGTGAAACCATGATATACCTCACTGGGTGAAACCATGATATACCTCACTGGGTGAAGCCATGATATACCTCACTGGGTGACACCATGATATACCTCACTGGGTGAAACCATGATATACCTCACTGGGTGAAACCATGATATACCTCACTGGGTGAAACCATGATCTACCTCACTGGGTGACACCATGATCTACCACACTGGGTGACACCATGATCTACCTCACTGGGTGAAACCATGATATACCTCACTGGGTGAAACCATGATATACCTCACTGGTCTACACCATGATCTACAACACTGGGTGACACCATGATCTACCTCACTGGGTGAAACCATGAAATACCTCACTGGGTGACACCAACCCTAGTAAGGCCTCTGCTCTCTAACTTATGGAAAACATTATAGGTTTAGTTTTAGTGTCTGATAAAATACATTGCAAACTTAATAAATGACTTTGTAGATCTATTAATAAAATTTAACAGTAATATATGAGTTTCTGAGAAAATCATGTAAAATCAATATATCATTATAGAAGAGGGACATAAAAATGACACCATTGGTGCTTCTCTGATACAGAGACAGCTGGTCTCAAGAGTGATCTTGTCTTGTGCCTGGAGTGGGTGGCATTAGGTACCAAGGTTTGACAAGTTTAATATTGCAATCAGGCATGGTCATAGTGTCCCCCTCCAGTTGAGTTTGGCTGAAATGAAGCTGTACCTGTGGGTCATTCAAACAAAACAAAAAAGATTTCAGTGCGTGTAAACAAAACATAACTTAATATTACACTTAGAAATCAGCAGCAATAAAATCTCTTTGGTGATAGCTGCATTAACTTTATAAAAATAGTGGCACTAAATGATTGTATCTCTTGAATTAATGAATCCTAGGTTTTATAACCTTTCTATGATTTAATCCAGGGGTCTCCAAACTATGGCCTGCGGGCCATTTGTGGCCCACAAGGGCCTCTCATCCGGCCCCTGGAGATCTCTTAATCTTTAGTTTACCACAAAACTTAGTTGTTGGTGGATAGTTGTTGGCCCCCAAACTGCTGTTTGACAGTTAATGCGGCCCTTTGGCAGAAAAGTCGAGAGACGCCTGATTTAATCTATTACAAAGCTCAGGTTATTTAAATAAATTTATTCATTTTGTTCTAAACCTGACTGTGACCAAACCAATTACCTTCTGAATGATGTCTCGAAATTCTGTGTCGCGAGCGTGTGACAAGACTTTCTCTGTTAACACTTGTATAAATGGGCTACCATTTTCTGTGTCCCTGTAGGCCACATAGCCTGCAACCAGTACAACATTAAATCTCTATTAGCATATACCTTCATTATGATCAATTGAGTACAATATATCTCTATTAGCATATACCTTCATTATGACCAATCCAGTACAACAATATATCTCTTTCACCATATACCTTCATTATGATTATGGCCGACAGATTCCAGCAATCAATACAGCAGCACCGAATGGACATGGACGCTAACGGTGTCCACTGTCCACCAGCACCCAGACATCCCAAGTCCAACAAGCGGAGATCCAGTCACCGACAACAGGTATGTCTGTGGTGCGACAGAAAGGGTCATGTTGAGGTTGAGTGCCGTGCTAAGAGGAAATACCTCGCTCATCAACAAGACTCACCTCCATTCCTGACAACCCCAGGTCAACCTGGTTACCAGGAAACAGTGGCCCAGAGAGCGTCAACTTGTTCGACTCACAAAGACGGCAATGATTGGTCGACCAGGCTCAACACACATAATTGGCAGCACCCAACATGGAAGCCACATTGTGTGAGGCGCAAACGGTCACCTAATACACATAGGCGCCATGAGGACACGCACTGTGAAACGGCCAACCACGGCGAGATCAAAGAATGGCCAACCAAGCGCCGTAACCCTTCGACTCAGTGTGGATTCAACAGTGGATCTCAAACTCAAGAGATACCATGGCACACAAAGACAATCCAGCGGATAGATGACCTTCAGCGACCATACCCCACAGGGAGTGCTTCAACGGCAAGGCAAAGCATGTGCGGGTGCCGCCAGCTGGCAACAGTAAAGAAGTCACAAGGGATTCTCACATAGGCCCTATTCGACCCAGGAGACAGGGATACCGGCCTAGAAAGTAACCCTGCCATGCTGGTAAAAACACCAACAGCTTTACACCAGCTACCACGGTATTTAGACAACCTGTCACGGCCGAACGGGCTCAAGGCAGGGATGACCTGGGTCGCGGATCCAAAGGTCAAATGGGTGTGATAACACACCATGACCCCGCGCCCAAGCACATCCTCACTAATCAGGTCAAAAAGCCAGAGTGCACTGAGCTTCCAGAAGACCTTGGCTATGTAACTGACCAATCAATAAATGTGAAACAACCTCCCCAACCTAATATATATATATAATTATATATATATATAAATATATATACATTAACAGCTATCAATCAATGAGTGAAGTTGTTTAGCTTTCTCGTGCATGAGGGGCATCCATTGATCATCGTCAGTGTCTGCAATTCCTCCAAGGGCATAGGCCACCTACGAGAGACCTCCAGACATCCCTATCCTGGGACAGCTTCTCCAGGATCTTCAAGTCATGGCACCACTAGTGAAGTGAAGTGCATCACAAAAATAAAAACCAGTCAAGAAGTACATTCATCGGTAGGTCTAATTAAAATGACATGACTTGAAAAAGGGAGAATACCCAAAGATGAAGAGTGAATAAAACACATATCAGCAGTGTCTGCTATTCTTGGACCATCAGTTTGGAGTTGTCCTTCCCTGGTGTCACTGCCGGCTTCATCCACTGTAACAAAGTCGGGGTTGATTGATGCAACACTCAATGGGTTGTTTGCTGCCACACTTGATGGGTTGTTTGCTGATGGCTGATCTTGTTCATCTATATTGAATACAAATGTTTTAAGATGTTTTAATTTGTTTAATTAAATTAAATATTGTTAAGTAAATGTTTTAATTACCATATTTTCCGGCGTCTAAGACAACTTTTGAACCCTTAAAAATCTACTTAAAATTTCAGTCATCTTATACTCTGAGTATCATCTTTTACACAGTACTAACAAATACGACCATTCGTTTCATTCTGAGGTTAGAGGGAGAGACAGCTGGGGAGAACTGACCAAGCAACTTTTGTATGCAGGTGAAGAAAAAATACATAACTTGCTGTCATTGGCTGGTTCTGCACAGTAAAGTACAAGCGTCTGTACATACAGTAAAGCAGCAGTATTTTTAAATCCTTATATTATTTTGTGGTTCTGAGCCGACCGTGTGATCGTGCCGAAAAAAACTTTGGATCAATTTTTAACCCACTTTCTCATAAGCTAACGAGCTGAAATTTTGCAGGCAGACTCATGCCAATGATAAAAATGATGTATCAAAATTTCAAATCAATCGAATGGACAATAATTGAATTATTGAATTTTTAAATTATTTTATTTATCTCTTTATATCATGTTAATTTTTTAGATAAAGTGTTGTGGTGCGTAATATGTTCAACAACCTTTCATGTCGCGCAATAAGGTGCGCATTACATTGAAATTACTTTTTTAAAATATATTCACGATCGGTGCGCATTATATTAAACACATTTTACGAGACATAACTAGAATTTTGTATTTTCTGATAGTTTTGCCCTGCGTGTTATAATGAACATCCTTATACTTATAGTTATGTCTCATATATAAAGGATTTATAGTGTAAAACTTTTTTTTTAACGTTTTTTTTAATTACCTGTTCATACAGTACAGCACCAGTACATATACATGTCATTCTTTTTGTTTTAAGCATTTGAATTAAAATTACCATTCTGAAGGCAAATCTAATGTTTTTAAATTTTTATTTGGTGTGTATTGTTTATCTTAAACAGCGAAAATAGCTTAAAAACTATATTTTAACAGGAAAAATATAGGGTTGACTTAAACACCTGAAAATATGGTTTTTTTTTTTTTTAATTCGAAAAATCATTTCAAAATATTTTTAAAAAAAACAAAACTGCTGTATGATATATCTTATAGATTTGCGACAAATTTGTGATAAATTTTGACATGTCATAATTAAATTCTACATCTCTAAATCTAATTTTAAATCGAAAATAAAAAATAGATTTTTTGTAAGAAGAAAAACAGGATTTAAGTACTGCAAAAGGAGAAAATAAACGGCAGCTATAAATAACCACTTTACATGGAAGGTAACAAACTTACTTCCCCTACATGCTTGTAACAAACTTACATCCCCTACATGCTTGTATGATGAAAAGTTTTGGTTTCCCACTCATTAGAGGGCAATTCCTGGCAGTGAAATATTGTTGACAGTCAAATTTTGAGATACAATTATCTGTTGTTTCTTTGTTGTCTCTATCTATTCCCAAAATTGTATCATTTGTGAGGCCATGACTCATTATGACAACAGCTAGTGCTGACACACGACCCAGGCTTGAGTCCTTAGCAAATGTGGATAATGAGTTTCTCATTTCCTGCACAGAGGAAATAACAATAATACATTTGACAATTAAATTTTTTTTAAAGACCCTTGGTATAATGGGGTCAAGTTCTGCAGAACATAATAACTAATAGCCTAGAACAAGATTACAATATCAGCTATTTAAACATTTTTTTGTTTACTATCATTCCATTCTAAAACAACTTAAAGAACAGAAATATAACTTACCAGCCCCAGACTGTCATATAATGCAACTGAGATATTCTTTCATGTAGCTAAAATATGTTATGAATAACTTGACCACTGGTAGAAAATGTTAACCAAATTCACAAAATTACAAGTACAGGGAGTCCTCGGGTTACGACGGTCTCCACTTACGTTATTTTGTGGTTAAGACCGCACCCCCATAATAATATAAATAATAACATAAAGCGTCATTCCTTCATTTTTAATGTTTAATTTTAAAACCTTTTTTTTTACGGGGTAAGGAATTATTATCTTTTATAGCATAATACTTATCTTATTAACTTAAAAGTACTTTACAGTATATTTTATGTATTTTTTTTTATGTTTCGGGCATGCCGCAGCCATTTTGGTTTTTAAATTTTTTTTTTGGGNTATATTATATATATATATTTATTAATTGTTCCGAATTAAACTGAAATTCAGGTTACGACGCTCCTTAAGAACGGATCAACGTTGTAACCCAAAGATTCCCTGTATTTGTAAAATTTAATCTTTATCTCATACTACTTGGCAATTAAGTAAATTCTTTTGTCATTTTGTAATTTACCTCGCTTGTTTGGTTCTCTTTCACAATAAATTCAAAGTCCAAAAACTTAAACATGTTAATTATCATTTTGACATCCTTCTCACTTCCTGTCCTGGGCTCAAAGTATCGAAAACTGTGATTGTTGATAATCAAAGCTCTTCCCCTAGGAGACGTGTCCATTTTATATCTTGTTTCCTGAAAATGTTTAAAAGTAGTTATGCAATGTAACATTTAGCAATCAAACATATAACAATCAAACATATAGCAATCAATCATTTAGCAATCAAACATTTAGCAATCAAATATGTAGCAATCAAACGTATAAAAATCAAACATTTTGCAATCAAACATCAAACATTTAGCAATCAAACATTTGCAATCAAACATTTAGCAATAAACAAAAGCAAAGTTAGTTTGATCACCAAGCTGATGGTTTAAACCACTCTCTGTCCAACAACCCCCCACCACTTATTGTAAACATATGATTAAATTTAACAGTTACAACCCATTATAATAGAAAAATGTTTTATAAATGGTAAGTGTAGGTTTACCATCCAGGGGAAGCAATCAAATGGTTAGCTAAACAAATCCCAACCAAATGGCTTATTGTTACCAAGAATGAAACAAAGAGAAGCCTGGAAATGAGAGCAATGGATTAAATCCCTCTGTGCTATGACAGAATGAATCCCTAGTTATGTACACACATTTTATTTTTTTTGCTCTTTGAAAATGCAAGTACTGAAGAGGCAACCAATGAACATAAGGATAAATCTTTCACCTGTAAGTCTAAATCACTGTAACTAAAACCTCCCACAGTACTACTAGTACTGGGGCTGTCCATAAATTACCTCAGCAATTTTTTTGGCAATTTTTACCTCGCCCCTCCCCCTGTCAACAACTTATCAAACTTCCAGAGACCCCCCTATATAAAATTATGTCAACATTTGTTAACCCTCCCCCAACCCAAAAAAAAAAATAATAATAAAAAGAAGTAAAAAAAATAAATAAATAAATAATGAAAATTGTTTAGAAAAAACAAACTTTAATTAACTTTTAATTTATGACATATTTCCAATTCATAGCTACAAAGTCTAGCTCTAATCAGAAAAGAGATTATAGGGTGTGCAAAGATGTTTACACATACACATTAGGGTAAAGCTTTAGACATACACATTAGGGTAAAGTGGGGTAATAGGCCCCGCGGGGCAATTGGCTCCACTTACTGGGGGTCATTGACTAAAATGCTTGATGCTATTTTCTAACAAAAGAATGGCATTTTAATATCTACTTGGTGGAAAGAAACTAAATAATCAGGGAATAATTTAAAACAAAACTTGGGTTTCTAGCCTATGGCATTGACTATAACTTTGCATATTTGTATGAGTGATTTTTTTCTGCAGTTTCCTGTTTCAATTCATTCAAACAAGTCTTAAAATTTTGCTCAGTTGGGTCACCTTTGTTTTGATAATACAATATTTTTAAGCTGAGATGTCCAATTTTCTCTCTAGTTACCAGTACATCTTTACTATTACTGAGTAAGTACCTTTTTTACATTTAACAATTTGTAGACCCACTGCTGCTAGAGAGGAAGCAATGATTTAAAAAATAATAAAACAGGTTTCGGGTGAAGGATTTGAGATTGTTTATAACAAGCTCTAATATTAACCAAAATGTAAAACTTTCCTATACTATTTTGAATTTAGGGCATTTGTAAGAGGAATTTGGTCCAGTTTTTCAATAATTAGCTTGTTTAAATTAATTTATGGCTTAATGGCCCCCAAATTTTTTAAAAAATGAGAAAACCAAAACAAAAAATATGGATAAAACAAGAAATTTCATGTTGTAAACCAAAAAACAATGTTAAGAAATGATTTTAAATGAAAACAAAAATTAATGACTCATGGCAATAATTGATCAGTGATGAAACCAAATTTGTCACGGATAACAAGACAAGAAAGGGTGAACCAAAGCAATTGGTACCATGTTAAATGCATAGAAATCCAAGAAGAGGCTTATATTTGTTATATTTAAGACATGGAGTGGACCAGTGAGAGTTGTCAACAGCCACAATGAAAAAATATACCTTTAACAAGATGGTGCTTATTTCCCCCATTTTGGTTAAGTTTCATAAACGGATATGTCTAACTTTTTAGTATATTTTTGCTATTTGCATCATAATTATGTTGAATAAAAATGTTAACTTATAGAAATATGGGTTGCCTGTCACTTAAAAGCATTAGTTGTTTCATTGGAATTCTTTAATTTTTTTTTATTTCAAAGGAAAAAAAAAGATAACGTGTTGAAAACCTGGGGCTTCTTTACCCAAAATCTTTAAATCATGAACACATTTCAAATTAATATAACATCTTAAATTTTAAAGACTAATTAAATATTTACAAAGACTTGTTCTAACTTCAAGCAGAAACTATATCAAAAAGTTAAACTATAGATACACTTTTAATGTATACACTAAACATATTTTTTACAAACAAATCCAAATCTTTATATCTTAGCCTCTATATCTTCCCATGGAGATGTCAAATGTTACTCAATTGTTATTATTGCCATAGGTTCTGGCTGAATAATTTCTTGTGGAACTGAAACACCAGAAAAGTCAACATTTTCTTTATCTAGACATTCTGCACTGAACAGCTTTCCATAAGCAATAATTGCCATGAGCTCTCTCTGTCTTTTGACTGCAACTCGCATTGGACGAATTCTTTGCTGTTGGGGTGCACGTAGTATTTGACTAGGTCAAATCATGCAGTGTAGGTGCTGTTGAAGGTGTGGCTGCTTTTTAAGAAGGACACATACACTTTTCATAGACTGGTCTGCCCGGAAGCTCATTAAGGTTGCCTTATTTTTCTGTGCTTAGACGGCATAACTACTCAATAACAAATCCACTTTTGTTGACAAATTGTCCTAATTTTTCAATTTATTCAAAATTTCAGTTAACTTTCTTTGAGAGTCTTGCATACGCTTCTTAGGAAATGCCTTTAAATATCTTTCATACAACAACTTGAGAAAGTTTGGTTTCTCCATTGTTAATCTAAAAAATTTGTTATTTAAAACAAAAACAAAAAACACAATAACCAGGGAAGACAAAACAATTAGACATAAGCCTAGGCCTAAACAATAATTCATAATTCTCAACACTCTAGACACGTATGTCAGGGAAACATTATGGAGTTATTGGGTTTTCCCTGACATGTCAATGTGTTACTTGTGTTTGGTGCGGTGCGGTGCGCACGGTATGAAAGGGTATGAGGTAAGAGTGTGAGCGTGACGTAGTGAGTAGAGAGGCAGTTGCAGTGAGGGAGAGATAGGACGTGTTGGTAAATGAAGGAACCTTTTGCTGTTAATAAAGTTATAGATGTTCAGAAGTGTTGGTGTTCTACCTTGAGTTGATCTGTCCGTTTGGTCATAACAAGTAACCCAGACTACGACGTAACATTGGGGGCTACCGTCCGGGATATTTTTTGTGGTCCAAGGCAGAAAAAAACTCAGGTATCCGGTTTACACCAGACGTCCTTCTACTTCCAACAAGGTTAGTAGTGTATTCGCTCCCCCGTGGTCAGTGACGAGCGTGCTTTCGGTGGTGGTTCACGTGAGTCATCGCAACGTGGACAGTTAAATACACATCCCGTGTGCTGTCGCCGTGAGTCATCGCAACGTGGACAGTTAAGTACACATCCCGTGTGCTGTCGCCGTAAGTCATTACAACGTTGGGCAGTTCTGTGACCATAGTATCCATTCATTGGGCTATTGAATTGTGTTGCTTGGCTCCTTGGCTTTGGGTTGGACACTTTTGTTCTAGGTTTTTATGAAGGACATTGGCAGTGTATATGGTTCTAAGTTACGTAAGTAGTTATGTTAGACATTGTAAGAAGTGATTGTGGTATAATAATTTTTTCTGTTTTTCTATAATACAAATTTTTAAATATAAGTTACATAAAATAATGGCAGGGATTGATAGATGGTGGGTAAACAAAATTGAAGAAGTTAGGTTGAAGTGGGAAAAAGACGCTGAAGAATCTCTGAGACAAAATGAAGAGAGACAGAGACAGCGACAGAAAAAAGATGAAAAGAAACTGAGACAATACGAAAAGAGACAGGCTGCATTAGAGGCAAAAATACAGAGAAGGGCTATGGATGACACGGAAGACTATGACCGTGACGGTAGCAAGGGTGAAGAACTCTACGGATTAGCCAGCATTTATTGTGAAGATCCGTATCTGACGGAAGAAGTTTATAGGGTGGCGGACCCGCAATCTGGCCAGTTTGAGTATTATAGATACGAAAATCCCAAGAAGACGGTTAACGTCATTAGGTATAAAAAGGAAAACATGATCCAGGGTGGTCAAAAGTACAATAGTAAAACAATTAGTGAATGTCGTGAGAAGGTTCCTAAGAACAGAAAACATTATATAAGGAAAGATGAAGTACCTGAGAGGAATGAAAAAGAAATTATGTTTCTTAGAAACCGTGATGCCGAAAATGAGAAAGAAATAGAGTGGTTACAAAAACAGTATTCAAGGAAAGATGAAGAATCAGAGAAGAAAGAAAAGGAAATAAGGTTTCTTACAAACCGTGCTGCCGAAAATAAGAAAGAAATAGAAGGGTTAAACTGGGAATTAGCAGACAAACTTAGCCTCGTGGACAGATTAAAAACATCATTGTTCGACAAAGACAAGGAAATCGCGGGACAGAAAGTAACAGTGAATGATTTACAAGCAAAATTGGATAGAGTTCAATATAGACTTACCGAGGTGGAAAGGGAAGCCGAGTATTACAAAACAGAGCTAAAGGAAGCTAAAGATGGATTAATAATGGTAATTGTCGAAAAGCACAGCTTGTTAGCTCAAGCTAATAAAGAAAAAGCTAACTTGCTCAAAATAACTAATGACAAAGATGAGTTATTAGAAAAATTAAAGAGTGACCACAAAACAAAATTAGATGAAAAGGAAGTCGAGGTAGTAAGCTTAAAATTGAAAATTGACTCAATGGAGAAAGAGTTGTCTAGTTTCATAAATATAGTCAAGATTAAAGATTAAAAACTGATAGAAAGTGATACAAATATAATTATTGCTAACACAAAAACAGCAGATCTGAGTAAAGCCTTAGTTGAAAGGGACGATTTACTAGAGCAATTGAAGACGGAGCACAAAATAAAACAAAATGAAGCTGAATTGAAGTACATGAACTTGAACATGAAAAATACTGAACTGGAAAAAGTATATTCTAGCTTGATAAAGAATTTTAAGAGTAAAGACGTAGAGCTAGCGGAGATGGAGTTAAACTTAATCAATGCAAACCAAAATATAACAGGGCTGAATAAGACGCTGACGTGGGACGTGGTGGTCGAGAGGTAGCGCTCTCGACTGTCATACCGATGGTCACGAGTTCTAATCCACACGAAAGTGAGGATTTGTTCTTGGGGCCTGAGGAGTCCCCGAGTCACCCAGCTCCGAATGGGTACCTAATTAGACAATAGTTAGGCGGCTGGGGTAATGCGTGGAACCCCTATAGCCGTGGCCTGTGACCGCTGCATCACTTGCCAACAGATCATCTCTCATGGTCTGTGGACGCAATTATCTTCTACATAGAAGGAGCGTCTGTATATCTAAGATAAGATAAGACTGATACAGATGGAATTGTAGAGAAATTACAGAAGGAGCTAAATGAAATAAAGATAGAGAATGAATATATTAAAGAAAGAATGACTCAGAAAGAAGAAGAGAATAAGGCGTTAACAATAAAGGTAGCAAATAACAAAGAAGACATATTAGAATTATGGAGAATCATAAAGGAAAAAGAAGAGAGAATGTCTAACTTGATGATGAGATTAACAGAGAATGATACAGATATGACAGCTGGGATGCAGAAACGGTCCAACAGGTCTCAATTACTAATTGAGAAGAAACAATTTATGGCTCAAAATCATCAAGCGTACAAGGAAGAAAGTATTGACCCATATAGTAAACATGAGTATCATTGGGTTATAGGAGCCCGGCAGACAAAAGTTGACGAAAATCAGAGGGTTTCAGATGAATTGGAAGTTATTGAGGAAAGAATTGGAAGTTATTGAGGAAATGGCCGAGCCGATTAAAACCACAGAGGTGAAGAAACCTACAAATTTTGAATGTGATGAATACAGACATAGACATGCCACGCAGGGTGCGGAAATGGTGATAGTCCGCAAGGAGGAAAATAAGAAAATCAATGATAACTGCCGCAGTGGGTTCACAATGCAATATATGTGCTCAAAGGAACATTGTTTTATACGGCAACACAAAGGTGACGCTTATGACCTCCATAAACACACCAAGACAAATACAGAGTTACACATGGACAGGGACAGTGACAATGTGCGGTCAAGACTGGCCAGAAATCAAGAGACCTTGACCGACAACTCACAGGACAGATTTACGCGAAAAAGAGAGGACGGTCTTGCTTTTTCGTTACGCCTAATGAGTTTATTAATCTTTGGGGTCCTCAAGGAAATATTGCGCCGTGTGGGGGCAGATGGCTGGTACGCCGAGTTATTAAAAGACATACACATGAAATGTCAAAAGTTTAATAGAGGTCATGGATATATTGACACCAGTTGCAACATATTTTTTGCCCATGTGGGAAGGGGCGCGTAGGCCTGCGCTAGGATAAATCAGCCTGTATAATGGAAACAAGGGTCGATGTTTGTTTAAGATAGGTGACAAAAGGTACATACCACCATCAAGACCAATGGCTTTTATTTTTAAGGTAATTTTTGGATTTGAATTTTGGAGTCTAGGTGATTTCGTGCCATTATTTGATATGTGTTGTGATATTTCTGAGGTTCATGACCAGTGTTATTACATTGTAGTTATTATATGTACTAAAGATGTGATTTTTATGTCATGACAATTTTTTTGATGATGTAAACAATTTTGTACCTGGAGACCTCAGAAAATTTTTGTAAAGAAGATGTAATAATGATGATAGATTCTTATGATGAGTTTTCCATGACATAGATTATGATGATTGCACTATTCCGATGATTATGCTATTTATGATTATAAAGGTGTTTTGATAATTGTTTTCTAATGATTTGATGTTTATTGATGAGTATTATTATCAATGTTTATGTTTAAGATAGATAATTATATAGGTGGGTATGGATGGATTGGAGATCTCCATAACCCCCAGTGTCCCATGCACTATGGGGACATTAAAGATACATGTGGAGTCCCACTATGGGGACTATAAAGATACATGGAGAGTCCCACTGTGGGGACTATAAAGATACATGGAGAGTCCCACTATGGGGACTATAAAGATACATGTGGAGTCCCACTGTGGGGACTATAAAGATACATGGAGAGTCCCACTGTTGGGACTATAAAGATACACGGAGAGTCCCACTATGGGGACTGCAAAGATGACAAAGATGTTTTTTTGTTGTTGTTGTTTGTTTTGTTTGCGTTTGCAAACGACAATGATTCTATGCCCTGATTGTTTTTTAATGTTTGAAAGATCGTGTATCTTATATCATCTGTAGATTTAACTCCGTAAGTTAAATCTAAAGTGAAGAGGGGGGATATGTCAGGGAAACATTATGGAGTTATTGGGTTTTCCCTGACATGTCAATGTGTTACTTGTGTTTGGTGCGGTGCGGTGCGCACGGTATGAAAGGGTATGACGTAAGAGTGTGAGCGTGACGTAGTGAGTAGAGAGGCAGTTGCAGTGAGGGAGAGATAGGACGTGTTGGTAAATGAAGGAACCTTTTGCTGTTAATAAAGTTATAGATGTTCAGAAGTGTTGGTGTTCTACCTTGAGTTGATCTGTCCGTTTGGTCATAACAAGTAACCCAGACAACGACGTAACAACGTACTGTATCTTTAAGATTTCAAATAAGGGCCAGTATAAGCCTGCAGTTATGGCACGTATATTATTTCGCTGCACATTTAATTTCTCTTGAGAACTTTCATTTTTAATTTATTAAATTATTTAAATGCATTATTATATGTTATATTTTAGGTATTACAGCGCTAATTTTTTTAGTTAAAAAATTTCTAATGCATTAATTTGGCTTTTGTTAATACATTCATTTTGTTTATCTAGCATCTTGCTAGCCACATGTTTGAACCATGCTAAAAATTATTTACTACCAGAAGAAGTTTCTTAAATATTATCCAGAAACCATTCATCTACTAAATGGATCTAAGAAAATCAATATATATTTTAGTGTTCTTACAAGATCCATAAATATTTTGCAGAAAAATTTGTTTTTTATTTCATTACAAGACGTTTGATTCTTAATTTGTTTGTACTTCAGAAAGATTTATTTTGCATCTTACTGTGACAACCCGGCAAGTAGGGTGATTAAAAAATAGGTGTATTGTTCAGATTATGATTAGACGGATTATTTAGAGCCAAAAATTGCCTTTAAATTTTAAAAAAATTAGTGCTGTAAATGCAAAAATATAATATTTATATTACTGCATTTAATAAATAAAAAACTAATGTTTTCACAAGAAAAGTAGAATTAGCTGCAAATTAATATAGGTGCCAAAGCCAAAACTGCAGGATTACACTTTAGATTTAATCATTAAATCTTTAACTTTAGTCTAATTAGACCTAATCCAATTTCAAAGTGAAAGCCAATTAATTCTAATAGAGTCTAGTAAAACCAATTGTGCATATATAATTTAATATAATTATAATTTATATAGACATTTAAATAATATAATGTAGCCTGTATACTTACATAAATCTTTATTTGCACAGCACACCAACAACTTTGAAAATATAAGTGTTACCAGTAAACATCTTGTGCGTCTATATTGTGTGGAGCTTCTTTTCTTTAAAGCACAGCACGGTTTTTAACAATTAGGAATAAGGTTCAATTAAAATACTTAAGGTTGGGCGAGAGTGTAACACAGGACTAAAAATTACAAATGCAGCCTAATTTTCCTTTGTTAAATAATTAATTTTTTTTTTAAAGTAAGAATGCTGAGTCAACTTTTCTTGACCTTCCCCCTCCTCATTATCAACAATTGTCAAAAATTTTCAGACCCTCTCCCTCTTGTAGATGTAATTTATGGACAGCCCCACTATGTATGACAGCTTTAGATTGTAGCAAAGATTATGGCAAAGATTGTAGCAAACATTGTTACAAATATTATGGCAAGCTGATTAAGAACATGATAAATTTACTTGAGACTGAAATAAGGCTAAGTAAAAAGAAATTAAATAAATAAAGAAGAAGAGAGCCACACAAAAAAATTAGGCAGAAGGTCCTTCTTGGCTAATGAACAGTAGTATAATATAAAATAAAATGTAAAAACATATTAACTGATTTTTATAGTCAAAGAGGCCATCAAGAAGACAGTATTTTTTAAATATAGGAAAAAATGTATAGGGAGGAGGAGAGAAGAGAGGGGCAAAGATTGATGGCAGTGAAAGGGTAGAGACTAGAGCAGTGATGGCAAACCTATGGCATGCACGCCACACTACACACAAATAGCCTCAGCTTGCACATGACTAAAATATTACTTTCTTAATAAAGCCAGCTAGGGCAGATCCCCATTTCGGGTTTCTTTAGAGTGTTGGCACTTTGCTATAAATTAGTGGGTTTTGGTTGAGTTTTGTGCACGCATATTCTAAAAGGTTTGCCAGGGTTGGACTAGAGTCAAAAGGTAAGAAAAACAACCAGGCCAGCGCTGGACTAGAGTCAGAGGGTAAGAAAAACAAACCAGGCCATGTGGTGTCAACTGTGAGAATAAACTCATTCAGTGACCTTGACAACACATGGCATCAATGTCATGTTCTATCATGTCAACAATGAGAACAAACACCAAATAACATTTTATATTTCTAACCATGATTATTGTAGAGTATTTTATTTGATATAATAACCTCACCTCTGAAACTCCTGAATTTTCTAGCTTGGTTGCAGGTTCTGAAAAATAAACCTATATTAATTGTTTGTAAATATGGATAAAATGAATGTGTGGTGGATTTCAAATACTCAGGAAGTTTTATTTCAGTGTTCTTACAAATGTTATTTTTTATAAGGCTGTAAATCTTTTTTATAAAAACATGACCAGGTACAAGTTGCAAGGGAAGGGGTAATAGCAATAAAATATATCTATTAAGATTGCCTTTATCTGTGCTGCTGTTGTAGTTGATTACCAACTATAGCTGCAGGTATTTTATTAACTCTCACAAGCCATCCTCATCTTGGTGCTAATCATCCTGCTATAATGAGTTATGAATGATGTAATGAAAGCCTTACTGTCACCAACGTCTCCAATACAATTTGCGGCTAGAACCTCGTGTAGCAGTTCGGAATTATCGCACAGCAAATTTTGTTAGGATTATTTGTGTGTGCAAAAAAAAAAAAGGCTATGTGCATCTTCGCGCAGGAGTTTTTTTTATTTTACGCATAGACCAATAATCATTGCTAGTCACACAATCCACAATGAGTGAAAAATAGTTTGGTTCGCTCAGAAAAATGTGTGTTCACTGTTGACAGAAATAACAACATAACCCTCAACTGGACGGCCGTATTGCAACAAACAGTTTTGTGACCTCCTTCCATATGCACAGAACGATGTGTGCATGTGTATCAAAGTACCCAACGTATTACTAATACTATGAGCCATCTCATCGTGCTTTGGTCAGCAACTTTGCTTTACTTGGGTAGGGTGGCATTTTGCTGACATCATCTAAATTATGTGTGACTGCCCCATGACCGGTAGGGTGACATTTTGCTGACATCATCTAAATTATGTGTGACTGCCCCATGATGGGTAGGGTGGCATTTTGCTGACATCATCTAAATTATGTGTGACTGCCCCATGACCGGTAGGGTGGCATTTTGCTGACATCATCTAAATTATGTGTGACTGCCCCATGACATCTGGTTGTATTTATGTTGCCACTCTCTGCCAAAAAAAATTTCATCACACAGTTTGCTTTATTAAAATTATTAGAATTTTTTTTTTAATGTATTGAATTTTAAAAACAGCCAAGTTTATTAACTTAATAGCATGCAAAACATTTAATGAGCACAACAACCATCATGGACAGTAAAAAGGGAAAATTTTGCTAGTTATAGTCCATAATTATACCCAGATACAGCATCTGCTCAGGTGTGTTAGGCCAATCATGGCTGGCAGGATTTATAAGCCTGACATCTCCAGGCCAAATTAGAGTGTGACCAAAATTGAACAGTTCTTTTATTTATTGTGTGATTGGCTTTAGCTCTGTCAGTCAAATTCCCTTGTGACTGTGTAATTACAGATACTTGTACACAATTTTGTGTATGGTATGTATGGTATCCGTACGTCCTCATGGGACGATATTTTTTATTCCTACTTCTCTTCCCCCCTTTCCCATTTCTCCTGGCCCTTCTCTTTTCACTCCTAGCTGTGAGGGATGCTTCCGCAATTCGGATGCCCTAATGCACTTTTGCCTGCCAGAGTGAGCGCTCATTGGCGATGGTCTTCCATGTCTTATGCTCTATCTGCGCCAATGACATGTCTTTCTTGCAGATGTCCTTGTAGCACAGGCAGGGGCAACCTCTTTTCCTAATACCAGTTGCCAGCTCACCGTAAAGCAAGGCTTGAGTACTCTGCAAGCTCATCCTGCAGACATGACCCAACCACCGCAGGCGCCTCTCACTCAGGATTGAGTTTATACTCAGCATGTGGCTCCTTCTGAGTATCTCGACATTGGTGATTTTATCCTGTCACTTGATGTTTAGGATCCTATGCAAGCTTCATCAAGTCCTTCCACATCAATATGCACATCACAGTGCTCGTCGATGGTGCTACCTCAGAACCCTTCGCAATTCACAGCGGAGTCAAATGGGGCTGCATACTGGCTCCAACACTCTTTGGTATCTTCTTCTCGATGCTATTGCAACATGCCTTCGAGGACTGCACTGAGGGTGTGAACATTCATACCAGGATGAATGGAAGCCTTTACAACATCAGCCGGCTCTGTGCAAAGAGCAAAATGGAAACCGTGATAATCAGAGAGTTGCTCTTTGCGGATGACACAGCTCTCAACTCACATGCAGAGTTAGGACTCCAACAGCTGATTAATATGTTCTCAGGGGTATATAATTTTGGTTGAATGATTTGCCTCAAAAAGACCAACATCATGAGACAAGGCACAGACTGCCTAACAACAATCTCAATTGAGGGAAACACATTTCATGTCGTCGAGCATTTCACCTACCTTGGCAGCAACATCACAAGCACACTCTCCCTGGAAAAGGAAATAGAAACCAGAATCGGCAAGGCTGCATCGTTAATGGCTAGGTGAATCAAAGAGTGTGGAACAATTTGCAGCTCACTGAGAGAATGAAAACCACTGTACCAGGCCCGCGTGCTCAGCACACTCCTGCATTACAACGTGTGCTTGACGACCTCCGTCAAGCAAACAAAGCAGCTTAACAGCTTCCACTTACTAAGCTTGGGTAAACAAATTTACTAACAGTGTTTAAGTACTGCAAAAATTTCTCAGGTACCCATTGACAGTTTTACTTATTTACTTATCAATGACTTGATTGATGAATCTAAATTTTATTTACTTGATTCAAAATTATTAATATGTTTAGCCCTTTAAGAAAAACGGAGTTACTCCCCTCTATAGCTGATTTGAAATTATTTTGTGGTAGGAACTTACAAAAAACTTTTAAAACATACCCTGTGCTGACAAAAAACTTTCAACGTTCTGTTGTAAATCAGTTTGACAAAGTACTGGAGTCTGTTCAAAGTCATTTGTCACTTCAAAAAATGGCAACTGGTTATAAAAAAAAAAAAGAGAACAGTTGGAGGGCTCAAATAACTTGTATGGATCTAGATAGATTTGAATGTCCTGACTAGTTAAATAAATTGTATAAATAAAATTTAAATAATTTTTGTATTCCCATTCAACAATTATAATTAATATATTGCATTAGGATGTGGAATGAGTTATGAGCTTAGATGTCACGTACCTCTGGTATATTTTCAGTTGGCAAGACCCTTCCTGACAGCTGCTGGAACTTCTCTCTTATTTTATGTGCGATGGAAGCATTATTAGTTTCTAGAACATCCACAAACTTTATGAAGTCATCAATGGACAACTTCTTGGCACTATCACAAATGTTAACCATAATGTCATAATTACACCTGTCTCTTCCCTTAACAGAAAAGAAAGATAATGTCAACAATTATATGAATTAGCCAAAAAAAGTTGTTAACTTATTATTGCGCACAAGAATCTGGAGTTGGAGTAACAGAGAAGAATTTTTAAACTTTGTTTATATTCCATTTCCTTACATAATATTTAGGTACTACAAAGCATGTAATAAGACATCAAAAATTAGGATCTCTGCTCCAGCTCTCACAAGAAAAATATATTTTGCTCATGCTCTGCTGCAAGCTCTGAAAAAATTTAAAAAATAATTTTGTATTGAGTCTGGTGATTTATGTTCATTTAAATAACAAATTTAATATTACCTCAGCTCTACTTAGTGTCATCGAAGGGAAAATTGATTTCAATTGTCCACGGATGTATTTGTAATTAACATCTATTGCTATATCATGGCAATTTGCATTCATCACATCACACATATAACTGTAATCATTCAGTGAATCCAAAGCCATCTTTTCTTTCTTCCTGTCCGGAATTTGGGCGGGGAATGGGTTACCTGAGGCCTGAAGAAACCAGGAAAGCCAACACTTTATCATCATTTTAAACTTTAATATGAATGCAGGACTAAACAGAAACCATAGATAATGTAGGACGCAATAATCTTCTGTATAGAAGGAGCGTCTGTAACAGTTAAGATAAGATTTAAAAAATGACAACAACAAAAAGTTACTTGAATAAAATAAAATTACTTTTATATTTTTATTATTGACGTGTGAAAAATTATATTTTTAGAAAACTATGACGCTCTTTTAACTTACAATATTTCATTGGCAGTACACTGTGTGTGTATAACTTGCAAAAATACATAGTGAATTACATAGTGTTACATAGGCCTATAAACTGAGTAACTGAAAGTCTAAATGTAAGAAGACTAATAACTGGTTATTAATTAAATTAAGTTGTCAATTTTCAATAGTTTTTATTAGTTGTGACTTTGTTTCAACTTCATATTCAAGGCTTTGAATCAAATACTTTGACTTAGACTTAAATTACTTTGATTACTTTAAGGTCACAAAGACACTAGACTTTAATACTAAATATTAATAATTCAATAAAGTCAATTATTATAGTTAACCACCTTGACAAATATAATGCTCTATGCCCACACCAACATGGCTTTAGGAAGAACAGATCATGTGAAACACAATTGATAGGTCTAATAGATGATCTATCAAAAGGCTTAGATAATAATGATCAAATAGATACAATATTACTAGACTTCTCAAAAGCATTTGACAAAGTTCACCACCTTAGTTTACTTAAAAAACTTAAATACTTTGGAATCTCAGGTCCCTTACATCACTGGATCCAAGATTTCCTATTGGGTAGGGAGCAAACTGTAATAATTAATGGATCTAAATCTACACCAATAAAGGTTAACTCAGGAGTTCCACAAGGAACTGTCCTAGGTCCCTTACTATTTTTAATTTATATAAATGACTTACCAAACAATATCTCAACAGGAACTAAAGTTAGGTTATTTGCTGATGATTGTATAATCTATAGAACAATCAAGTCAGAACAAGATAGCAAAATTTTACAAAAAGACTTAGATGAATTAATAAAATGGGAAACTAACTGGAGTGTGTCCTTTCACCCAGAAAAATGTCAACTGCTAAGAGTAACAAAGAAAAAGAAACAAATAATTTCAAAATACTTCATTCATGGAAAAGAACTAACCCAAACTAAAGATGCAAAATATTTAGGAGTCATAATAAATGAGAAACTATCTTGGAACCCCCATGTCAATGAAGTTATTAAAAAATCAAACAAAACCTTAGGCTTTATAAAAAGAAACTTTTACAAATGTAACAAAGATATAAAATTAAAATGCTACCTCACCCTGGTGAGACCTATACTAGAATATGCATCTTATTGTATGGGACCCATCCACCAAAGAAAATATTGATTAGTTAGAACAAATCCAAAAAAGAGCTGCCAGATTCATTACTGGAGAATATTCAAAACTGACAAGAGTAACCCCATTAGTTAAATCATTAAACCTTGAAACACTGGAGGATAGAAGAACCAAGAGTAAATTAGTAATTATACATAAGGAAATTAATTATAATTTAGAAATACAACACAAAGATAACTTAATACAACCCTCAAATAGACTTAAAGATAAAAACACCTTTCTTATTCCATATGCAAGAACAAACACATACAAGTTTTCTTTCTTTCCGTCTGGTATTCGGGCGTGGAATGGGTTGCCTGAAGAAACCAGGAAAGCCAACACTTTATCATCATTTAAAACTCTAGTAAGAATACAGGACTAAACACAAACCATAGAAATACGTAGGACGCAATAATCTTCTGTACAGAAGGAGTGTCTGTAACATATAAGATAATTATTATCCCTTATATTTAAAATAATCAAATCAAACAGTTGTTTAATAAAAATTAATACTTAAATGTCTGTATGACAGTATACTGTATAGTGTATAGGCTACTAACGACTAATACCTTTTAACTTATATAAATTTAAATGAATAAATAAATGTAATTCAATGAAAATTTCATTGAAATAATAACAAAAAATGTAATGTACTAAAAAGTAATGTGTGTAGGCCTAAGTCAAGTTGTAGTAATGTAGGTGATGTGATGTAGACATTATAATAAATTGTTATTTATTAATAAAAAAATGATATTTTTATTTAGATTTAAACATTCATTTTCGTACCTAATAGTGTAATAGTAATAGCCTAATAAAATACTTACTGATACTGACTTACTCTTACTGACTTACTCAACTTACTTACTGGTATACCATACTTATACTTATACTTGCTAGCTAATACTAATTTGTTATACTTATAACCATAATATTAATTATTATTAATACTTAAATTATATTAAATGTGATACATTTACCTTAAGACAGTCAAATTGTCTGGAAATAAGAATATATTTCTTTCTCGGAAATACTTGTTTGCACCCCCCCCCCCCCCTTCTTTTCTCTCTCTCTCTCTCTCTCTCTCTCCCCCGCTTGCTACATTAACCGTGGCGGTGTACATAGCAATGCTATGGGTTTTAGCCTCTTGCGAAGACATGACTCTGATCTTCTATCTCCCTAGGTGGCAGATAGGAGAAAGCCCACCAGATATGGAGGATACAGGGGAAATAAAATACCTGAGGTGGACCAAAATCAGAACCTGCTGCCTAGCAGAAAGTGAAGGGGTCCACATAAATAAGTTAGGGACCCAACCCGAACAAAGGCAGATAATCTGAGAGCCACAAGGGGCTCCCCCACCCCCACGGGTGGATTAAGACTGCACGGGTCCCCGGGCTGCAATCAAACGGGGGCCCTATCCAGCCAGCATCCCTTAAAATGATTGCTAACAGCTAATATAAGATTGTAACTAAATATTAATAATGAAAAAAAAAAAACGAACATGAAGAAGTAACTGTTTGAAGTGTTCGCCGGTATGTTACAATTGAGTGTGAAAACAAAAACTTTTAATTCCACTGATGGGAATCGAACCCGGTACCGCTTGCATAGCAAGCCATTACTCTCTCCACACGGCTAGCGGAGCTCGTCACAGCCGAGAAATTTTTAAAATATAAACAATAATTTAAACTATGTTCTCTAAGGGAGGCAACTAAATCCAGTTGTAGAGATAATATTTATTAATTTATTTTATTTATTATATTTCCAAGGGTTCGTGCAAACATTTGTACACTTTTATTATAAAATATAAAAAGTTTGGTGGCCCCCAAACCGTCGGGGGCCCCTGGCTTTAGCCCGTTCAGCCCCCCCCCTTGATCCGCCATAGGGGGAGAGAGAGGGAGAAAGTTTCTTTAAAACTTGAGCTTCTTGGATGTTGTTATATGGACAATACTACATTTTAATAGTATTTCATAGTATTATTGGAAATACTCAAGCATAGTAATTGAATTTAGAATATATCTTTTATTGATTTCTGCACCTTTTGGTGTTCAAAAGAATGGAAAATATATTTGTTCCCATCAAGGAATCTAACCTATGTCTGTGACAGTCACTGGATTACTTTTTTAAACATTGAATTGGAAAGCAATTAGCAAATTTATTAATAGCTATGCAGCCTATGCCTATGCAGTCATTCTTTAAACATTCACTAATATTAATGGATTTTTGAGAACTGAGACAGACAAATTATGGATTACTGTGGAGGAATCACACTTTTTTTCTAAATTAAGTGGAATTGGCGCGAGTCTAATGAATTATTATTATAGTATTATTATTATTTTGCAACAGTGTACCTAGACCAAAGCACCTCTTTTTGCTAGGTACAGCATCGTGGTATACGTAGGAATTTGTAAGAGAACCTTGCTTCCGGCTGTTGTGTTATTTAGAGTATCCAAGAAAAAAAAATACTAAAAAATCGTAAACTGACGGCATAGTAAAGACTAATTTCGAATTATAAAATAATTAACTATGTCCAAACAACCAGTTCCTGATATGCACATTGCTGATAGTTCATCGGGTAATTTATATAGTGTTTCTATCTAGCTTAATGATATCTAGTTAGTCTAATTATAAGTATAAGCTTTTTTGTAATTGTAAAGAAATTCAACTAACTTAAACAAAATAAATAGCTAATACTAATGAGTTAATGAGTTACTAATGACTAATTTAATTATCGGAGTATCTACTGCTACGACAAAGTAACGGCAGACAACCCGCACGGATGTGGCTGGCGCTACGACATGTCGTAGCGCCAGCAACATCCGCCCGGGTTGTCTGCCGTTACGACATGTCGTAAACAATTTTCTGTATTTTCAATTATGCTATTACTAATACTATTGACTAATACTTAAATACTAAACTATAATTCTCATAATGAAATATCATGATCACTTGATAAGCTTATTAATGAATTTTAAAGGATATTTTAAAAATCTAGATTGAGCCATTAAATAAAAAACCGTTTAAAACAGTTATAAATTTAAAATATTACACTTTCTCAATAGCTTCGCTAGATCAAGTGACAGTATGGTTGCTTCGGAAATAATATAATACTATCGATAGCGGGATCGAATCCCGTTGGCGTCATGTTTTTTTTTTTTAAATTTCATTTATTATTTTTTTATTTTTTTTTTTTAAATCATAATGAGTATGCTGATAATTTTTGTTATTATTCTGAAAAGCAGATACGTTGAATAAATCTGTTAAAATAAAAATATTTAGATTTTAGACATGTCGTAACGCTAGCAACATCCGACCGGGTCGTCTGCTGCTATGACAGTCGTAAAAATGTGATATGTGCTTACTTACAGTTACGACTAAAGTTGTATTAAATTATGCTAATACTACTATTTATTTTTTTTTATTCTTTTGATTCGTGAGTTGACACTCAGTCGGCATCATCAACAAAAATGGTGAGGCGTGAGTTTAAAAACTGACTATAAACCATCACTGTTACTTAATTGTTTTCAAGATATTTTTTAAACATTCTCTGAATTGAAGGCATCGTGAAAAAGTGCTGAACGCAAGCGGGGGAGGGAGGCATAGTGCATCGTACCCCGCAGACTTGCTCGTCATTAAAAGTGCAAAGAGAGGCGGGGGGGGGGGGGGGNGGGGGGGGTGCTGAGAAAACGGACACAAACAGCAACACGAAGTAATAGTACTAATAGTAATTGGGGGGAAAAAGGCGAGTAAACGAGGAGTCCTGGGCGGTTGTTATCACCTGCCCCCCCTCCTCCATAGTAATAGTATTAGTAATAGAGTGAAAATGAGGTAGAAGTAGAAGGATGAATGGAATGGTTTCCTGTGACAAGTCTGCACACGGCACATTTTATTATTCCACACGAAACGAATTATTTTAGGCCTACATTCTTGCGATTGTGCGCGAATCGTTACTTGAGGATTTTCATTTACGGCTTTGGGCTTTACGGTATACTAAATTTTAATGGATCGGCATCACTTACACAAATATACTATAGTATAGCAAAATCGGCTGATATATTTATAATCGATAGACCAATATTATATTAAAATTAAATCTATTTAAATAATTTATTTAAATAAATTTAGATTTTAGAATTAATGCACACACAAATAATGTCGTATTATAATATATATGCGTATACAATATATATAAAGAAGTGACTAAAACTAGTCGTAGCAGAAGTTGCGTATGTCGTAGCACTAGTTTCCTGACTAGCGCTACGACATGTCGTAACGCTAGCAACATCCGACCGGTTCGTCTGCTGTTACGACAATCTTGTCGTAACGCTAGCAACATCCCGCCGGATCGTCTGCTGTTACGACATGTCGTAGCACTAGTTTCCTGACAAGCGTTACGATGTCGTAACGCTAGCAACATCCGACCGGGTCGTCTGCTGCAACGACAAAATTGTCGTAGCGCTAGCCACATCCTTTAATTATATGAGGAGAGGGGAAGTGGTGGTCGAGAGGTAGCGCGCTCGACTGTCATACCGATGGTCACGAGTTCAAATCCACGCGAAGGCGAGGATTTGTTCCCGGGCCTGAGGAGTCCCTGAGTCACCCAGCTCTGAATGGGTACCTAAATAGTTAGGTGGCTGGGGTAATGCGTGGTACCCCTATAGTCGTGGCCTGTGACCGCTGCATCACTTGCCAAAATCATTTCGAACCCCCACTTCTTCATAATCTTTGTCTGGTGGCAAAGATAACATTCGAAGCAATACTTTCATTACTAAGTGCGCCACTAATCGCTGCGAATGTATGCACAACAAGCGATCATCCTTTTGTAATAAGTTGATAACAAAAAAATATTTACTGTATTTAATAAGTTTCATATTTGTCACTAATTTTTTATTGGCTTTAATAAACAGTCAATGTTAAGTATTGAATTTTACTATTGAACCTTCAATGTGTTCTGACTTCTTTCTTCGGGTTCTGACCAGTCATTTTGCGATCTGGCCGGTCATTTCACTAAGTGACCGATTTCGGGGTCTTGCAGCAACATATAAAAAATATATATATTCGAATAGTTCAGAACTAGAAACTGCATAGACCGGAAATATGTTGGATGTTTTGGTGACCAGGAACCAATGTTTTTCATACGAAGAGCTATCTGAGGGCCGATGAATCACCAAACTAATATTTTAAAGTAATTAATGTTTTGAAAATTTTTAGAACAATGCGTTAGCAGGGTAAACTCTTAGGGTAATAACTTTAGAAGTGTATAAAGTGTATATACATTTAGTTTACAGAAATATCACATGTTTTACGACATTAAATAGGATCTAGATCCGGAAAGTGAGTTTCCTTTTAAAAAAAAAACCACTACAAAACATACCGTTATGAGCTGTTATTTTTAGTATATTAATCTTACGGAACGATATTAAATTGTTCGTTAAAAGAAAAGATTTGTAAGATAGATGATGTGCTTCAATAAAGTGTAGCGATCATAGAAACAGCATAACCTTTTTAAAAATTCTACTTTTAGTTATAATGATCTGAGTTTATGTTATTTACTAAAATTTTATCATTTTATACGCTAAAAAGGTACAATGAAAAAATGAAGATGTATTAAGAATACAAAGTTTTACAAAACACGTTATATTGTTGCCACAAGTGTTTGCCAATGTCACTTCTTTACGGAGAGATCATGGAAAGGCATTTAATGTGACTTAAATAAATTAAAGAGATAATCAATCACTCTGCATTGAATATTCTTTCTTTGCGTGTAGGGCTATTTGTCCCTATCATAAACATGCACCACCCATGTTCTCTCTTCCTCTCATTAACCTTGACATTCGTTCCTCTTTCTCTGCAATATTTTTCCGTTTCTGCACTAAGTAAGACTTCTGTTGTCTTGTGCCTATTTAACTTAGAAGTGGAAAGACTTTTCCTACCCACCCTAGGTGACAAAGTGTATCTCAATCTTGATCTATCTACCTCATTAATCTGTATTAGACATTCGTATCTCATTAATGACCCGGGAATGAGGGCTTCTCACTCATTTGCATAAAGTTCGACTATCTTTGATAAACCCGTTGTTGTTTGTTTGTTTATTTGTTATGGTTCTTAAATTTTAGTTGGTATTTTTCTTTCCCGTTAAAACTTGTTAAATAGAGAAACTGTTAACCCATGGTGTCTAGCCATGAAAGTTTCACTAACCCCACAAGGGAAAATATAATGAGATTAACATTAAGATTTGACGAGCTTTCCAACTCCAAACCCATGTAAGTCTTTTAACATATACAGATATAATTAAGTAACCTTAACATGATTAAAAATTTCGTAAATCTTACAACTGTTAAAGAGAACAATGGAAAGTTATATGCCGTCTCCAGCTTTCTCATCTTTAATTAACAACTGTCGAATCCAAAGATAAAATTATTAAGCAGAAAATGTATTGTTTTCTACAATGTATAAAATAATCCTCTGTATTTTTGTCTACACACAAGAAAGCCACTCATAATATGTGGATAATTTGCTTTCAGTTTGATGTTATGGTTCTGGCTGATATAGAAAAAGAATTGGATTTTTTTTTACATAAAGAAAAGAAATTGTGAGAAAATAAAAGTTGTCTCTAATTTCAAATCCGGCATCCTTCCGTCTCGCGAGACGATGGTGCATCACCGTTGGGTTGGGTTGCATTTCCTCGAGTGACTGTGCAGTCCTATCCTTGAGTGACAGTCTTTGCCACAGTTTTTACACACGAGTTCTGTGCTTCCAAATGTTTTGGCCTTTCTCCTAGCTCTTCTGTCTGCAGCCTCATCCATTCTTCGCTCCTCGGCTACTATGACGCCCTCTTTGACAACTGTGCGCCACGTAGATCGGTCTTCTGCCTTACACTCCCAGTCACTTGTATGTATTTTGGCTGCTTTCATGTCCCTTTGACAGACATCTTTAAATCGCAAGCGTGGGCGACCTGTTTTCCTCTTTCCTGAAGCAAGTTCACCATATAGGAGGTCCTTCGGGATGCGGCCGGGGCTCATTCTTTTGACATGTCCTAGCCACCTCAGGCGTCTTTCACTAAGAATTGAGAACATGCTTTGGGTATTGGCACGCGTTAGTACCTCACTATTAGGCACTTTTTCTTGCCATTTAATACCAAGGATGCGGCGCAAGCATCTCAAATGGAAGCTGTTAAGCTTACGCTCTTGTGATGTATAAGTGGTCCATGTCTCGCTCCCATATAGTAGTGTACTGATGACACAGGCTCGATAGACGCACAGTTTGGTTTTCTCCGTTAGCTTGGTGTTTTGCCAGACCCGCTTATTTAGTTTAGCCATTGTTGCGGCTGCCTTGCCAATTCTGCTGTTTATTTCTTCTTCAATGGACAGTGTATTGGAGACCTTGGATCCCAAGTAGGTGAAGCTGTCCACAACCTCCAAGTTTTCATTATCGATATTTATGGTAGGAGGAGGTCGAGTGTCTTGGGCCATGATGTTTGTCTTTTTCAAGCTGATTTGCAGACCAAATTCTTTGCAGGCATTGGAGAAGCTTGACACGAGTTGTTGCAAACCAGATTCTGTATGTGCTGTTAGTGCCGCATCATCCGCAAATAGTAGCTCTCGAATTAGGACATCCGTCGTTTTGGTCTTGGCTCGGAGGCGGGCAGTGTTGAAAAGTCCTCCATCAGCTCTGGTATGTAACCAGATTCCCTCACTGCTATCCTTGAATGCGTATCGAAGAAGTACAGAGAAGAATATTGCGAAGAGTGTTGGTGCGAGTACACAACCTTGTTTAACTCCGCTGCTGACAGGGAAGGCCTCTGACTTAGCTCCATCGAACTGTACTGTGCCAAGCATATTTTCATGGAACTGTCTGATGATGGCAAGTAGGTGAGGGGGACATCCAATTTTTGCCAGTATTTGGAATAGCCCGTTGCGACTGACTAAGTCGAAGGCTTTTGTAAGGTCCACAAATGCAATGTATAGTGGCATCTGCTGCTCTCTGCATTTTTCCTGGAGCTGTCGTATGGAGAACACCATGTCTATGGTAGACCGACCGGACCGGAAACCACACTGAGATTCTGGATAGACGCGGGATGCTAGGCTTTGTAAACGTTTTAGTATAACGCGGGCAAAGGTCTTTCCTACAATACTAAGGAGTGAAATGCCGCGATAATTATTGCAATCACTCCTATCACCTTTGTTTTTATATAGTGTCACTATATTTGCATCCTTTAGGTCTTGGGGGATGTAGCCCTGTTCCCAGCAGAGGGACAGAATCTCGTGCAATGGTTGGAGTAAAGCTGTCTTGCCACTCTTTAGAACCTCTGGTGGTATTCCATCATTCCCAGGCGCTTTTCCACAAGCTAGACTGTCAATTGCTTTGCTCAGCTCTTCCTGTGTGGGCACGACATCAAGTTCTTCCATGAGTGGCATATCTGGGATGTCATCTAGAGCGGTGCTGGAGACTGTGGTAACTGTTGAATACAATTCCAGATAATGCTCAACCCACCGTTTTAGCTGTGCTGCCTGGTCTTGAATAATTTCTCCATTTTTGGACTTTAGGGGAGCAGCTTTTGACGTCAAGGGGCCCGTTGCCTTTTTGATGTTTTCGTACATGACTTTTGCATTGCCCATGTCTGCAGCTGATTGTATACTGGAACAGAGCTTAAGCCAGTAGGTATTGACACATTTACGTGCAACCTTTTGGGCAAGTGACTTAGCTGTTTTTAAAGCATGCAAATTGTCAGGTGTAGGCTTTTCCTTGTAAGCCATAAGAGCTTTCCTTTTTGCTGCAGTGACGGGTTTCATCTCGTCCCAATGTTCATCAAACCAGTCCGTGTTTTTGTGAGATTTTTTGCCAAAGGCTTGTATTGCGGATGTATAGATTGTGTCTCTCAGTTGCGTCCATTTGGAGTCAATGGTGACGCATGGGGACATCTTTGAGAGACTTTCCTTCACCTTGTCTTTGAACAGCTGCGCTATCGCAGGGTCTTTCATGCAGGAGGTATTGATGCGTGGACTTCCCTTTTTCTTTGTGTGGTACGAGTTTTTCCTCATTATTCGTACTTTGCTGGCGACAAGGGAATGATCCGTGTCACAGTCGGCATTGTGATAGCTGCGAGTGAGTAGGACGCTAGCTAGTTGTGCACACCTGGTGATAATGAGGTCCAGCTGGTGCCATTGGTGGGATCGAGGGTGTCTCCAAGATACTTGATGTATATCCTTGCACTTGAAGAAAGTGTTGGTCACACACAAGCCTCGTGAGCAGCACAATTCCAGAAGCCTTTGTCCATTTTCATTTAACTTTCCTCTTCCAAATAGTCCAAGGCAGGTGGGCCAGGCTTCGTGGTCGCTCCCCACTCTAGCATTGAAATCTCCTAGGAGATATTCAATAATTTCAAATCATCATCTTTTTATTTCAATCACTTCACTTTTTTAAATTAAATTATTCTTTGTTGTTTATGACAATAAACCTTCATATTATACCTAGATATGAAGTCTATTTCGGGGACTAAAAAACCCGAACAAAGAATTGAAGAGTGAAATGCTATAAACTTGAGTATGAAAATGACTACACCTAATCCTTGAGAAGAAAAAAAATTCCCTGTGTGGACATGACATTCAAATCTTAAGAGCTAATCAATGAAATTCTAAAAGTTTTAATGCACAATAGAAAAATGTCCAAATAGCATAATTAAACATGACACATGAATGTAAATATTCCATTCAATTACAGTATGCGGTGGTCGAGTGGTAGCGCGCTCGACTGTCGTACCGATGGTCACGAGTTCAAATCCACGCAAAGGCGAGGATTTTTTCCCGGGGCCTGAGGAGTCCCCGAGTCACCCAGCTCTGAATGGGTACCTAACTAGACAATAGTTAGGCGGCTGGGGTAATGCGTAGAACCCCTATAGCCGTGGTGGACGCAATTATCTTCTGCATAGAAGGAGCGTCTGTATATCTAAGATAGGAGTAAGATAAGCTATGTCCGCAGTTTCGAATTCGATGATTCGTATCTAATAATTAAGTACCCTCCCCAAACCCCACCTCGTTGTTATTTTATTATTTATTTCAAATTTTAAGGGGAGGCATTCCCCCTCCCCTTAGACCCGTCCCCCAGTGAGGGAGACAACCTAGGAAATAGATCAACAAAGGGAGGTAACTACAACATAGCAACCGTACAGTCCTGGACGCGACCAACTTTCCGGCCACCGTCTTGGATCCTTACAACAATAATTAGCCTAGTTTCATGTGCTATTGACACAATTTACTGTAGTCACTATTTTTAAAAGTGCAGTTTTGGCATACATATATTATTATAATTATTATTTTGGGTAAATTATTGTTTTGTGGATCAGGACTCCATTTTTGTTTATATTAGGATGTGGCTAGCGCTACGACAATTTAGTCGTAGCAGCACATGACCTGACTGGATGTTGCCAGCGTTACGACATGTCATAGCGCTAGTCAGGAAACTAGTGCTGCGACATGTCGTAACAGCAGACGATCCAGCGGGATGTTGCTAGCGTTACGACATACGCTACTTCTGCTACGACTAGTCTTAGTCACTCTTTGCCCCAAAGTGGCACTTAAGTCACTAAACCATGAGGTCAGTCATAGCCATTGGTCAGTGATTGGATGATTGCAATTTTGCAAGAATTTACTTATCACCGTGCAGACTTTTAAGAAATACAGGATTAGGATAAAGAAATGGCTAGATACTGTGAAAGCAAATTAATTTTGGCAGTTGTAAGGTTGACAATATAAACCAAAGCCAGCCTTTCTAAAATTAAAATTTCTAATGCCTCAACCCTAATATAACTTGTATGGATCTAATAATTAGAATTACATATTAATAATTAAACATAAACAGAGTGATTACCGGAAACCCCCATGTTTTCCAACCAAATTTATTAATCTTATCAGGAAATCCATAATTTTTCAAGCATTCAAAAAGTGGATAACCAAAATATTCAGAAATAAAATGTTAACTGTAAAATAGAAAGTGTATTTATGTGGATGAAGGTAAAACGAACATAAAATGTTACTAAAAGCACATCCCTATAACTTACTATAACTATGTATTTTTAAACCTGAACATTTAATTTTATTTCATTTTTTTTTTTTTAAAGTATCTGGGTGTCTTGCTCTTTTTCTTAATTTGCCAACAATGATAATACTCTATAAATACCTCTGTGGATACCATTTCAATAAATTCATAAATTGTGTGTATTTTAGCTAATTATTATTATTGTTCTTAGAAAAGCATAACAAAGTGCTAAAAATTAAATCAGCTTTTTAAGAACGCATCCCTATTTAAATTATCATTTATTAGAGATAAATTTGTTGTTTTTTATAACTTTAGATGATGATGCCCCTGAAGAATTAAATGCCACAGAAGTTCGTCAGCAGACTGTTCATCAATTCAAAGCACTTAAGGAAACCGAGAGGAGATTTAAGGATGAAGAGAAAGAGCGAAGACGTAAAAGAAATGAATTGTTTACGATGCAGAAGGCAAGGCAGTTGAAAATATTCTATTAATACATTATTAAATACTTAATAGGTGCACTATAAACAAACTTCATAGGTTTTTTCTATTTTATTGCACAATAAAGGTTAGATTTTCAGTTATTGTGCTAAATGTGATTTGGAAAGCTATGATCTTAATTTATAAGACACAAGTTACTTTGAAAAGAAAGAAGAATTGGCAACTGTGCTTAGAAATATTCATTGCCTTGTATTACTAGTAAAATTGGAGGGATGGGGTGATTAATATTTGCTCTGAAGGGAAAGATTAGGTCTGACAAATGTCTCTCAGGTAATTCAGTGACTACTGTATGTAAATATTAAATCAACATTTACAGTGAAATACAATTAATGCAAAAACGCTTATTGTGAAAAATCATTTAGCATTAATTGATAATGTTCCTGACAAATTACTGTGTACACTTCCATACATTTTTGTTTAAACACAAAAATAAACATCATTAAGCATGAAAAGACTCTGTTTAGAATTAACAACACAATAGGAAGAGCTGGTGAGGCAAGACAATAATGTTTTTTTTTTAAATTAAATCCCCCCATGACACCAGTCTCAAATACTAATTATAATTATTAAAGTTACATGTATTTATTTCTTGCTTAGTATTTTTGTTAATTTATTGTCCCAAATGCATATTCATAAATAAATAAATGGAAATGAAGTGTGCTGAATTTATAGGACTTTTAACTAATACATGTAGTAGTTTATAGTTAATTTCTAGATTTAGTGAAAATCAAAATGAGAACTTTTAATCAAGAAAAAATACATATATATTTTTTCTTTTTCAATTTGTATGTTTTAAAAAATTTCCCAAAAGTGAGGACTGTACAGTGACATTGAAGGGTAATTCAAAGTATGATAAATTTATAGTATAGTTATTAACATACCAATATTTGCTTTTCCTGGGAAAAAAAGTTCAATTATTGATTACTAGAATTACTTGCAAAGCAAGTTTATGATTTCAGATTTAATTTCACTGGTAAATAGTGAACTATTTTAATGACTTGATGTTGCTCTGTTAGTTACGGGAAGATTCAGAATACTACATTCACTATTGCTAACCCAACATTTGAGTAAGAACAAATTCACATATTTTAGGGAAACTCATTCCTTTTATCAAGTTCCCAAGTATTGTAGAAAAAACTTTTAATCTGTCTTGATCTTATTTTCACAGGAGAGAAAAAAATTAGACTTAAGTTCAAGAAAACTGCCTCAAGATGTCCTTGATGCAGTGTCATCTAAGTCAAATAAAGGTTTGTCTTTGCAAATACTTCATTTTAAAAAATGTATATCTAATATCTTAAGTTTGTTTTGTCATTAAATAAAATGTGGATGTTTTGAAATGTATATTTCTTACATGCTAACTAGTAGTTTCAGAAAACTAACCAATTTATTGTACACTTAGGCATAAATCGTTTTAATTTTTAAAATTAAAGCTAACTCTAAATTCAAAATTCTGCTGATGTTTGCTTTCATCTAAACATTTATAGTTATAGTATAATACAGGGGTGGCAAGACCTGTAGTAACTGAGAGCCATTCTAAAAATAAAATGAATTGTTGGGAGCCGCATTGAAGCACTAAGGGTTTTAATCCCATTTGCAATGAAAAAATTCTTTTGTGATTTATTTTTAAAAATTACTTTAAATTTAAAAAAAATTTTTTTAATGATTTACACATTTTTACCTTTTGAGTATAAGAAATAAATGCATTACAGTTACTCAATTAACATATTTTACAATAAGTAAAATTTATAAATAGAGACACAGTGCATGTAAGCGCTCATAATTACAGTCAAATTTTAATGTTATGATTATACTGAGTATCCTTTGAACTAGCAAGTCTGATTTGTAACTAGTAGTTGTGGTACAAATTTCTGTTAGAATTATGTCATTTAGCATGAGCAATATTTCAAGTGATGGCATAACTTGCCCAAGTTAAAGTGACACCTACTTTGCTGAAGGTAGAAAGTATTGTCTGCCGCTGACACATTCTAGTATTTAACTTGGCAAGCAGGCCTTTTTGTTAATTCAGACCAGGCCCAAATTATTTTCAGCCCTTTCTTTCAGTAAAAAGACATTTTAAACGTTCATTTATTTTCTTTATTTTATATTTCAAACATTAAGTTTGGATATCATGAATTGTTCGCATGTCAATTGTGCCATCCGTGGTATAGTAATGAAACCTAATTGTTACATTTAAAAAAAAAAGAAATTAATAAAGCAAAGGTACAAAAATAGACAAAATGAAAAATAGACAAAAACAAATGCGTCTGAAATAAAGCCATTTCACAAAACAAGTAAATAACACAAAGTCGCACCATAATACCAGAGAAGAGAACATTGAAGTTGAAGAAGTAAAAAGAATTATCCATTTATAATTTACTAGGGCTGCGGAAATTAATGATTAATTTCTCGATTAATCGATAAAAACATTTATCGATTAAAATTATGTTAATCGATAAAATAGCTATTAAATATTTTTAAAATGTTATAAACCTATTTTTTCGATTTATTAATAAATAATTAAATATTAATAATTAAAAATAGTTTGCTTTATTTACGTACAAACTTCTCCATTGAAAAAAAAAGATTTTTAAAATGTAAACTTTGAAATTAGCTGTTTTTATTAGGAAAATGATATAAAAAATTAAACATTGTTTTTACTTAATTAGCAATAACAAATTTTAATTCATTGACATTATGCTAAACTACTTATATTTAAAATAAAAAATGTCAATTGCCTGTTTTTGTTACTTCCGTTGAATTTTTCAAATTGATTACGTCATTCATCTTATTTTTAGCTTTAATCAAAATTATCAATTAATTATTCGGTAATTTTTCAAAAGTTAACGATTAAATTTAAATTAATCGATAACAGCCCTATATTTTACATTATAATTTTCAATTATTCATTATTTTGCCAATATTTTTTTCAGGTAAACAAAATTATTCAAAAAAGAAAAAGCCTAATGAAAATCAGGATAATGAAATTGATGAGCGGTTATCTGATAGTGGCCTGGAAATGGATGACATCAATGAGACATCTGACTTTATTCCATTTGGGTTAGTTTTCTGTAATGCCATTGCAGTAAGAGTAAAACCAAAACACGATTTGTGTATTTTTAATTATTTAACATTTTTCTTCAAATTTGTTGATTATAATACTATTTCAATTTTAAAGTAATTGATATATATATAAAACACTTTGTTAATTTGTTTTATTTTTAACTTAAAATAATTAACTTTCAATCTGATTCTCATCGACTCGAATTCTATATTTTGTTTAGTGATACCAGTAGTGATAAATTGAGAGTTGTAACAGAATATGAAGTCCACAAGAAAAAGTTGTCATCTGCACAGGAAGCCCTCAACTTCAAGAATAGTAGACTCTACAACCAGCCAACAATTCCACGTGAAAATGGTTTGTATATCTTTGGTTTTCTTACTAATTTACAGTTCAGGGTCAGTATTATGAATTATTATGTAGTATTCAGGGTCGTTCCCTTAAAGAAATTATGAAAGGTTCCTCAAATGTTTTATAGTTTAAAGATAATAGTATATTATAATTAACCACTGGTCCTGTCTCGTTAATATATATATATCATTATTATTTTATTGGATTTTAAAGTGAAGGAGTCAAAATAACATAAATTTACTTTCAGCACAACAAAGAAGAGCAAGAAAAGCAAAACGTCAAGCCAACAAAATTAGATGATGAAAAGTATCATTATCAGTTATCTCAATCTTTAGGATTAATTGTCACTAACACATTTGTAGTCTTTTCTTATTTGTATTTATTACAACCTTATGAGATTGGCTCTTAAGTGAATAAAATTAATAACACAAAAGTACAGTTTTTGATCTTTTATTCCTGCATATACAGAATTTTCAATGTAAAGAATTAGGTTGCCATTATTTTATGCCAACAAAAGGAACATTTTCTTTAAACCTTTGCATCTTTTATCGATCTGAATATATGTATTGATTTTTTTTTTAAAATTTTGCTTAAAGCAGAGCCAGTTGGTTTTGATTTGGCCAAAAAGAAAACTATATAAAACAGGTATATTATTAGTATTATTATGAAAGACAAGTGATGCTTTGATAGTTCAACATTCATAAACAACATACATAAATAAAATTTTACCAAGTACATAGTAATATTAATAATAATTATACACTGATACAGCTATGTATTTCATGTTACAAGTTAAAATAAAAAATAATGTCAATCTATTTTCATCCACCTAAACATATCAGTGATCAATAAAAATTGTGTCAGTTTTAAAATCTTAATAAATATATTAATATAAATTCAGTCATTTCATATGGCATATTTTAAAGCCTTTTAATCTAAGATATCCTTTTTCGTTAACCAGTGCTGGTATAAGTGTAATGTTTAATTGAATGAAAAATTACAATCACATGGTATGGATTCAAAATATCAAAGAAATTTAACATTCTATGAATTTCTTTTATTTTTAACTTTTATCGGGTAGCCACCATTCTAATGGATCATCATGTGGATAAATTCTTTTCACAATGTCATATACCATGGGCTCATGGACTTTCAGAGGCACTTCATATTCTCTACCAGCTTGACGAAAGGCAATGCGAATTTTATCCCTGACTGTAACTGGTTTGTTCCAATTTGTCTCAGCCGTGTCTGCAGGCAAATCATGAATAGCAAAAGATATTTCTGGCTGGAACAGTATGTAACAATTTTCACAACCAAATGCATATCTTGAGTTTGTTTCAGGATAAAATGGAGCAAAGCTTGTTATAAAAAATGTTACTTTGTTGAACTCAAAGACCCAGTGCCTTCTGTTCCAACTCTGAGAATTTTCAACCAAATAACTGAGCTTATATGTCAGTAACTCTGGTTTGATGGGTGTTGTGAAAAGTTTTTGTTTCTTATGATGCAGATCAGCTTTTCTTAAGGTCATCAATACTCTTCTTACTGCATCGCCAAACACCTGTTAAAATAGTATATTAAAAGGAATGAATACAATTTGTACTCTGAGACGAGAAACAAGAAATGGGAATAGAGTTCAGAGGTTTCCTTTAGGATTTATCATGATTGAATGAATGTTAGCTAATGTATCACAAAATAAAATTTTTAAAAATGTATCAACTTCTTCAAATTGTTTTTAAGTACCAGCATTAAAGTTAACATTTAATAACAAATATTTTTGAAAATGTAACCTATTCAGATTTTTATTTGGTCTTGTACAGGAGTAAAATTTACCTCAATATTTTCACCAAAAGCCTTTCCTGGCAGTTCAATAAGGAATCCATCTAAATTCAGGTCTATAAAAGCCAGTGTGAATTTATAAAATGTTGGAACTAGCCTGAATGAATTATAAGATTTTAAAGATATAGCTCCAACTCACAAAACAAATTTGCATTTCTAATTTTGAAATAAGTTAAATAAGGAAAGAAGATTAAAAATGATATCATTTGAAGAAAATATTTAAAAGAAGCGGGTATAAACTTTTGAAATTTGTTTAGGTTACCAGGTGTAATCTATTATTTAAAATACAATATAAAATAATGTGGCTTTTCAAAAATGTTACAAGTTCATTTTACCTCCTAATATTCTCCTCTGGTTTGTCATGAAAATAAAGCAGTTAGAAAAATATTCAAGTTATTAATTACTATTATGGTAATGTAATAATTGAGTCAAAAGAATTTATAATTGAGTTTAGTACTATGTTAAAGTTAATGATTGTAGGCTTGTTTCTTACTTTCCAATGATGCAATTAAAAATACCAATGACTTTTTTAATGGTTATGACAGTAATGAATTTTATTTGATAAAATTAGCTATTATAAATATTAAACATGCAAAAGTGATAATAGAAATAGAAACTTGTTTAAAATTCATAGTTTTTCTGCTATGGTCTACTAATACTATGTACAAAATTATTATAAAAATATTTACCTAAAGAAATATCTTCATCATAATCTGGTGATCCCCACAACTTTGATCTTTTGGCAAAAATACATTCTGTTTGCTTTTTTATTTTTTCAAAATTCTTTAGGGATGAAGTCTGGCTGCCATCGTACAACACTATGTCTGAGATAGCAGCTGCTATTTCTTTCTCTTTTTTTGCAGTTAAGTATCCAGGTCCAGTTTTCCCTTTAAAGGGATTTATACTGAGATCAAATTCCACGTAATTTGGATACAAATACTGTGTTATTTTTTCAATCTGTAACCATGTCCATGGGAATGTCACTAAGAAAGACAGATTTATACTCAAGTTAAATTAATAGAGTTAGGCACAAACAGGTCATAACTTTTTAAATGCACACAGGACACTTACAACAACCCAACTGCATGGAACTATAAATTTACTAAAGACACAAAACAACATGCCCACTCTTCAAACATATTTGAATGAAGAGTCTAGCACATCAGCTCTTCAGGTCAAACAATGGTCATCAAAAAATTTACTTTTTAAAAAAAAATTGGCAGGCTTAAATTTTAACTCAGGTTTGAAATATTTATTTATTTATTTTTCATTCAATAAAAATGCAGAAGTTATTAATGATTTTATCATTTCCAAATATCTTTGTTTGTCATGAAATGATGAATAACATTACATGTAAGCCTAAATATTATACTTACATAGTAAACAAACAATTGATATCATTGAAATCCATGACACAGTTAATGACACTAAACTTCTCAGAATTAAAGTTGCTAAAATAATTTGAAGCAGCAACTTAAAGAAATACATCTTTCTATAAGATAATGTATTCATCCAATGTCTCCATAGTGTGATCTTTGTCATGTTGATCTCTTAGCATCTGTTAATGATTGCAATTTATTTTTATAATTATAGTTACAGCATAGTCCTTAATGATTTTAATTATAATTTTTGAATGTAATAAAAATAATAAATAAATATATCATACAGAATGGGACTGCATAAAGCTTTTTAATTAAAAAAAAACAAATTACACAAACTATTTGTGTAAGGAGACAATAAATTTAAGCTTTATTTATGAACTAATACAAATATAGTAAACGTTTCGGCTCATGCCTTCATCAGTACAATAACAAAAATAATTACTTACATATATCTTAAAACATTTTAGAGTCTATGTGATAAAAAATGCAAAGAAAACAAAAACAAACAAGGACACAGAATATAGGAAAAAGGAGGAAGTTTAGATGCTTCTACTTCCTCCTTTTCCCTTTATTCTGTGTCCTTTTTTTTGTTTTTCTTTTCTTTTCATTTTCAATAGCTTCAATATTCAATCTCTAATTGAAATTGACGTAATATTGTTAAATTTCAATAAGCATAAGCAAAATATATTATAAAGGATGTGGCTAGCGCTACGACAATTTTGTCGTAGCGGCAGACGACCCGGTCGGATGTTGCTAGCGTTACGACATGTCGTAGCGCTAGTCAGGAAACTAGTGCTACGACAT
>MUZC01000272.1:343469-355885 GCA_002072015.1 Radix auricularia
AGTAACAGTGATGGATTATAGTCATTTTATAAACTCTTGCCTCACCTTTTTCGTTGGTGATGCCGACTGAGAGTCAACTCGCGAATCAAAAAGAAATAAATAATATTAGCATAATTAAATACAGTTTTAGTCGTAACTGTAAGTAAGCACATAACACATTTTTACGACTGTCGTAGCAGCAGACGACCTGACCGGTTGTCGTAACGCTAGCCAAGCATATGTGGATTGGCTAGTGTTACGACTAGTCTAAAATCTAAATATTTTTTATTTTAACAGATTTAGTCAACGTATCTGCTTTTCAGAATAATAACAAAAATTATTAGCATACTCATTATGATGTTTTTTTTAAAAAAATAATAAATGAAATTTTTTATTAAAAAAAAAAACATGACGGCGGCGGGATTCGATCCCGCTATCACTAGTGTCATATCATTGCAGATCAACCGGACTATCACTTGATCTAGCGAAGCTGATGAGAAAGAGTAATTTGTTAAAATTATAACTGTTTTTCATTTAATGGCTCAATCTAGATTCTCTTTTAAACCTTTAAAATTCATTAATAAGCTTATCTTGTGATCATGATATTTCATTATGAGAACTTTAGTTCAGTATTTAAGTATTAGTAATGGCATAATTGAAATACAGAAAATTGTTTACGACATGTCGTAACTTGTCGTAACGGCAGACAACCCGGTCGGATGTTGCTGGCGTTACGACATGTCGTAGCACCAGCCACATCCGCGCGGGTTGTCTGCCGTTACTTTGTCGTAGCAGTAGACACTCCGTATTATAAAGATAAAGTATAGTCAGTATAGTCTACTATAGACTATAGACACTATAGTAATTCTAATTAGTAATATATAATTAATTATGATATATAGTTATAGGCATATAATAGATTATGTACTAAATTATATTAAGTAGGATACCGTAACTGGCGTAACACACCATCGCCATCAGTATCAGAGCACACTGTCAGTAGACTCAGACCTCAGAAGACAGCTAACTAACAACTATAAATAAATAACAAAATCAATGGTCATTTGAAGTTTACTTAATTTTTTTTTACGATTCCTTATTAATTTTAAATGATAAATAATAAATGAAATGACCAGTCAGATTAATTGATTAAGAATTTATTTAAGATTTACTTTTACTTCATAATTAATCCCCCCCCCCCCAAACCTCCGTTTTCACCTAACTTGCTCTACCTAGAAATAGATGATAAGATAACTTTAAATATCAGAATTTTCTTAATAGTAAAGACAGTGAATGATGTAGATTATATATTTCTGTTCACCTAGAATATTTTTATTTTTTTTTACTGCAAAACTTATAGTCTAGATCTATAATTTTATATATTTATATCCTAAGATACTTGTTGCTAAAATAAGATATTTGCCTTATTTCTGTTTTTCTAGCAATTTCCGGTTTCTAGTCTATCATGGCGTCAAAAACGGGTCATCTAAAGTAGGCGCGTTTTCCCTAATTGTGGCGCTTAGAAAGGCTATAAACACCTAAATAAAAGATACGGAAGGTAACACAAATATAATTTCATAAATTAAGTATAAATATGTATATTTTTTGCAATGTTGTAAGGAAAGTGAAGACTCCTGGCTGTAAAAAAGCAGAGAAAGTTGCAGCTTCTCCTAGAGAAGTAGACATATAGTTTGAAATAGTTACTGCTAAATGCTAAAATCATAAATGTGAAGGGCATTAACCGAAAACAGCGATGATATGAACTTGTTCTCCAGGAGTAGCTTTTGGAATTAATATAAAATGCAGATTAAAAAATGGGTATTATCATGTCATATTTCTCTACTAGGACTACAGCTCTACTCTACTAGAACTAGAGTTAGAGTGTAGAACTGTAGAGTACTGAGTGAAGAGTGTACCTAGACTAGAGCAGTGGCAGTAGTTTACTGGCTACTGTTACGGACTATGCTTAATATTATGACTAATGCCAATGCTAATAATACAAAACATTATTTCTCATAAATGCCATCATCAAATTTCAATAATTTCATGATTTTGACTTTTTATTACTAGGTAAGCTAATTAATGAATTTAAAATTTTTAAATAATTTAATAGTAAAAAAAACTTGATTACTTGATTGGTGTTCAAATATAGTAATATTAATATAGTTATATTTTAACAAATCGTAATTTACCATGGCCATGAGTGATGCCATGAGCCTTTCCAGATGAATGGATAGGCGGATGGTTGATGGATTGATGTTTGTAAGTTAGTAACAACTATTGATTGCCAGGGCTAGTTCAAACCCCAGTGGCCAGTGATGGAGAATTTTTTAAATGTAAAATATACTTTTGTTTTTTTAAAACCACAACGAGGGTGCTGGTAATAGTAATAGGTATGCTATAATAGATCGCTATGTTCGTTTAGTAGGCGTGGCCATATCTTTGTTTGCAAAATAAATCGAAACTAGTTGCTAATTTTACACTCTAGGCAATGAAATAAAATAAACGCTATTCACAGATATATCGGCGATTGGCACAAACGTGACCAGGGAAAGAGTTAAAATTTACAGAGTATTTACATGTCAAGTGATGTATATCCTGATCCTTTTTTTTAATAAAAAATCCCTTATCACTGTTCACTCTTTAGTTTGGCTCAAAATGTCTTTGTTGAATTTGTTTAGTTGACAGGCATTGCTCAAACAGTCTGCTAATGGCTCATTGTGAATGTGATATTATGAAATACCAACCCTGCAGAGTTAAACACAGAAATTTAGTATATTATTGAATTAATTCCATATCAGATCATTTTAAAGCATAACTATTAAATATTTTAATGTTTTAATAGACAATTTGTTTGATGAAGCGATCAACATGCTATAGAAATAGAAATATGGCGACATGTTTTTGACAAAGGACTTAAATATAAAAATTCATATGTTTGCAAAAAAAATTAATTGATAAAATACTTCGTAAATTGTCATGATTCCAATAAAAGCAGCCTAATATACACCTTGAATCATTTCTTTTTTAAAAAGAGTATGAGTTAAATTAAAAAGATAGATGCAGACTAACACATTTCTAATTTGCCTTTTCAGATTGACACCTGATTGCCACCAAGATCAGAGAGCCATTTCCTTAACTTGAACTCAAGTTCTTATTCAAGTTCTCAAGTTTTTAAAGCATTTTTCCCCCAACCTAACTTTGTTAAAGCTATAAAAATGGATGAAAATGTGTGCCTATCAACTTGGCGATTGTTTTATGATACATTTCAAAATTCTAAAGTTGTGTTTTCTCAAATGGGAACTGCCAATGAAATAGCTTTAAAAAATGCTGGTACATCCTTACTATTTGACACTGGAGGTGAATCTGCAAAGGAGCTTTTTAAAAATTGTGGTCTCTTAGGGGGAGATATCGTTAAATTAAACTACATACTATGGAAACTTGAGGAACTGTCTCTTCCCAAAGTCATTGTCATGTATGAACAATTCAAAAAAACTGAGACTACCTATGACATCATGAATGCCATAGCTGAAGTTCACTTGCAGCATGTTGATTCTATTCCTGATTTTCATGTGGATGGTAGTGTGACAATAAAAATAGAAACTGAAGAAGGGGAGGAATCTGTGGAAGGTACCCTAGTACAGTATACTGATGATGACTTTAATTCCCAGATTCAAGGATCTTCAGCTCCTGGGTCTGTGGTGTCTGTTGCAAGTGTATTTGATAATAGTAATAAATTTGCACCCCAAGGCCATCGTTTACAAATACCCACACCAAAGTTGGAGAGTAACAAGTTGGTCAGCGAAACAACAAAACCTTCACCCAACTCAGTTAAAGAAAAGACTTTCAAAACACCAATAAGTACCAAGACGCCCCTTCAAAATTTAAATAATAATTCAAAAAGTTCAGCGAGTACTCAAATGTCTGCCAGCGATAGTTCTATTGGTCAACGCAATACACCAGGTCGAAGAAGAAGTTCACGAAGTGTGAAAATTACACCAAAGTTTTTAGATATCAGCAGCATTCTAATGAAGTCCATTAAGCCTGAGCCTCCCTCAGAGGATTCTGAACAAATTGAAGAAGGAGAGCTCCAGTACTGGGAATTACAAAAAGAGGAGATAGATGAGGGGGAAGAGGAAGAAGAAGAATTTGAAGATATTGAAGGGGATCTTGTCTATGCCTTACCCCCGTATCAATGCTCCACATGTAAATCTACCTCCTTTGAAAGTGTGACAGATCTACAGAATCACTGGGAAGCACATGATGAGAATGTAAATTCAACAGAAGGCAGACCTTTTATGTGTGATAAATGTGGCCGCTCGTTTACAGCCTACTTAAACCTTAAGCTTCATTACCGAGGACACACTGGACAACGGAAATACAAATGCCAAGAGTGTGGCAAAAGATTTGCTCACCTACTTGGTCTGAAAAAGCATAAAGAAATGCATGGTCACCTCACTTTAAATAAAAAATACTCCTGTGATTTATGTGGGAAGTATTTCATGGATTATCTTGGTGTGGTGAAACATATTTCTCACCACGTAGCTAATCGTGAAACATGCTCTCATTGTGGCAAGACCTTTGCAAGCCTGCGCAATCTCCAAACCCATGAAAAGATACATGCCAATGATCGGCCCTTTCAGTGCAAGAGCTGCCCTAAAGCCTTTGTTAGCATATACAATCTTAGAGTTCATGAAACAATCCATACAGGGGAGAGAAACCACTGCTGTCCTTACTGTGGAAAACGTTACCGTTTAAAGACAGGATTGGATTATCACATCAAGAAACACAACCCTGATGCTCAGTTCAAGTGTGATAAATGCCCTAAAACTTTCTTGGACACCCGGCAGTTGGAGAAGCATATGGATAGGCACAGAGGCATTAAATTTTTCTTTTGTGATGTCTGTGGTAAAGGTTTCATACGGGAAAAGGGATTCAACAATCATAAAAAAATTCATGATCGTTCAATTAAGTACGCATGTGACATGTGCGACAAACAGTTTGTAACCCCATCTCTTTTGAGGAATCATCGCACCATTCATACTGGAGAAAGACCTCATGTGTGTAAGGTGTGTGGCAAGTCTTTTAGAATTCCTCAAGGTTTAATCAACCACAGGAGACGCCATAATCCAAGCAAAATGTTCCGTTGTAGTGAATGTCCCAAGATGTACTTGGAGAGGAGAGCTTTAGAGAGCCACATGCTATCTCATCAAGGTGTGAAGCCTTTTACCTGCCTCCACTGTGGTAAGAATTTTCTTAGAGAACAAAGCCTAACTAAGCATATGACCCTTCATAACTTTCCTGACGCTCACAGATGCACTGTTTGTAACAAATCTTTTGTTGATAAATGGGGGTTGATTAAACACAGCAGCATACACACTGGAGAGAAGCCACATGTCTGCAATGTGTGTGGTAAAGGATTTCGCATCAAGAAAGGTTTAGATGACCACACTAAACTTCACAATAAAGAGCTGCAGTTCCAGTGTCCACTTTGTCCAAAATCTTTTGTTGAAAAACGAGGCTTAGATTATCACCTACGTGCCCACAGAGGAGAGAAAACTCATGTGTGTGAGGTATGTGGGGAGAGATTTGTGAATCCAAATTCACTCAAAGTCCACTATCGTCGCCACACAGGTGAGAAGCCTTATAAATGTTCCTTCTGTGCAAAAGCATTTAGTCAGCAAGGCACACTAATAGCCCATGAGCGTTATCACAAGGGTGAAAAACCATACATGTGTGGTACTTGCGGTGAGGGATTTACAACAAAAAGTCATCTAACAATACATGTAAGGAAACATACTAATGATCGACCTTACAAATGTGAATACTGCGACTATGCTGGTACTACAAGGAGTCTTCTTAATGTTCACCTGCTTCGTCATTCAAGTAACAAGCCATTCAAGTGTACTGTATGCCCTGCTGCATTTAAGCGACAGCATCATTTAGAGGGTCACCTGCGCAAGCACACAGACAGAGATAAATTGTTCCGGTGCTCATTTTGTGAAACAACTTGTATTTCTGAAGAGCGCCTAAAGAAACATATGAAAACCCATGAGATTGTTGTTGTATCCACGGCAACAGAGGATGATATATTTCATGTCAATAACACTAACAGAAGTGAAGGGCCAGTTGAAGTTGCTTATGACATTATACTGTTGTAATGTTGTTGTTTTTTAATTCAATGTTTAATTTTTTGTGTGTATGCTTATTTTTTTAAAAATGTTGATTAATTTGTTAATGATTCATTCCCATTTAATGCAAGTTCTCTTATCTAAGATATGTTGATATTTTATTTTAATAAAAATTAATTTGAATTCCCTACGGAATTTCTATCATGTTATGCCATTAGTTTTGTAAAAGTATTTATTAAACATGTGAAGTAATTTGTAACCATGTTGTAATTAATAACATTATTACCAGTAACAAATTCTTATAAGGTTAGGGCAAAATTTTTTAGAATTGGTAAGGGGCTCAAAAAAAAAGAGGAATAGTTAATTTTCCATAGGCTTAGCAAGATATTTTTCCTTAAGTCTTCAGAATATGTGATTGAATGTAACAAATTACCAACACTGGTCAGCATCATCCATGGTGACATTGAAGGCACTTCATTTAGCTTAGTTGTATAAAAAAAAATAGTTGCCTGTTAAAGTCTGCTCTTAGTAATTTCTAATCTTCTTTTAATAGTTCCATTTAATGGGGAACCTTTTTTTCTTTGGTCAAATTTTCACCCACTTTGTAACATTGGCATTAAAATAAAAGTTTCTGAATGCATTCTTATTCAAATAAACTAAGTTTGCTATCTCGGTAAATGATTATTCTCTTTCATTTATTTGAAAGTCAGTTATGGCTCATTCAAATTCAATCTTTAGCAAATATTGTCTTTCATAAAGTTGACAAGTACTGAATTGTTTCAGCTTAAGTTTTTCAATTTTATGGAAATTATGCTAGATCTCTTTGCCATTTTTTGTCCATTGTAAATAATAATATTTTCCTCTGAATTGTGTTTTTGAGTTGTAAACTTAATAAATTAACTGTTTTTCTTTATTGCATATCTCTTTTTTTATCATTATGGCTTTATATCACTGATATTATACTTACACAATTAAGTAATTAGTTTATGTTCTTATACCCAATATGATGAACTTGTCACATATTTATCTCTATGTTCTATTTTAAAAGTAAATGAAATTGTACTTTGTAAATGATTATTTTGACTATTGTTATTCTTAAAAATTTATTAATGTCTGTACAAAATGAAAAGTTTGATACCCATTTATCAAACTGATCTACGATAAATGATTACAGTGGGTTTCAAAACATTTGTATGCATTTAATTTTAATAAGAACAGGCACTATCTAACTTTACTCCTTTTTTTTTTTTTATTAATGGGAAAGATGTTGCTATAAAAGTAGGTTATGAGCTAGCAATTTAGAACTATTAGAATTCTTAAAACATTCATATTTGCTATATTTAGACTTAGACAGAAAATTCCAAAATGTCCATGTAAATGAACCAATGCAATGTTTATATTGCATGTAATTAACAATATTATTTTTTAACCTGTTTTTTCATCTAAATCCTCAGTACAAATTATCATAATCTGCTATATCAGTTGTACATTTATTTATTGTTTGGATTAATAAATAACACTGATGTTTTTTGGCAAGTTGAATTCAATGTTTTTTTAATTAAAATTAATACTTATTCTAAAACCAGAGTCTTGCATAATGTTCCTTAAATTATACATGGTGCCTTATGTTAAGGTCTATTCATTCGTAAGTGCAGAATCAATAGTTTTGATACAAGGATGATCTCACTGAATATTTCTGTATATTCTTGATAATTTCTCTCAATCTCACGCAAAAAAAATGTTATAGTTACATGTTGACTGTGTCTGTAGTAAATATTTGATATCTTGAGATGCCTTTTGTTTTCAAAGCCTGCTTTATAAACAATCTTATCTGTTAGACGGTCCTTCTATACAGAAGATTGTTGCGTCATACTATGACTAATATTTAAATTTATTGATTAACAATTAGAATGAGAACATTCAACTTCATCTTTTTCCCCCAACATTATCATTAAAATTAAATGATTTTATTGAAGTGTTATAATTAAATTAAGTCATGTATTCTATGTTATTATTAGGACATTTATAAAAAATATAATCCTAGATTGTGTTTTTTTATATTTTTCAATATTGGCACTGGCATTTTCAAGATTTAATAATTAATTTTTATCATTAAGAATTCTAAAATTTAGATTATCCTCATAAACAAATTGTCCAATAACCTTAAATTCTGCACTATGGTAGTTAAATTTAAAGAACAATAAGTCAATAACACAACTAATTTTTTCAATATGCCCAGATGCAACATCTAGCATCTAGTTCTATTGGGCTTCTGAATTAAAAAATTAAGTAATTTATAGGCCTGATATGGTTTAATTATCCTTACGCTTACACACACACTTAAAAAAACTCTCAAGACTCTAGACCCAACTTAAGTTTTTTGAAGCAAAATTTTGTCTGACTTTGCACAATGGTTAGTCTTGTTAATTTAAAGTAAATTTTGACTGACTTTGACAATGGTTAGTCTTGTTAATTTATAGCTTAAGTTTTAATTACTTTCATCAAATATAATTATTGTAAGATTTGTAGTGGTCTGTTAGGTTAAGGTGCACATTTTTTGCAGATAATTTTTTTTTAATAGTTGGTTCACAAATTAAAAAAAAAACTATTTTATTTGTTTTGGACTATATTTTCATTTCCCCATATTTGGACATGCACACAAATATAAGTGCCATAGAATAACAAGGTTGTCAGTTGTTTTTTTTTGTTTGTTTTTTTTTCAAATTTATTTAAGTAAACAAAATGAGGGGTAGGACTGCAATCAGGCTTATACAAAATTAAATGGAAAAGACGTAAACAAGGTAAGGGTTAGCCTGACCGGACGTAAATTTATTTAAGGACATTAGCAATGGTGTCAGTTAATTAAAATTGTTGTAATTTAACTAAACCTTTATAATAAAAAAACAACTGAAAATAAACAATTGTAAAAAAAAAATAGGACTGAGGACATTAATTCTCGATTAATTGTTAAAATTTTTAACAATTAATTAATTTTTTAACGATTAATCACTCCATCACTTACAAATTATTGGAAATCAAAAAGTACATTTTTAAAGAATTGCAGCTGATAAATATAATAAATTTCCAGACAATGATACTAACATTTTTGTTTTAAACTATTGACTGAAGGGGATTTTCAAAATATAAAGTTTTCCTACCATGGTTCTAACACTTCGCCTACTTATCAAACCAAATGAAAAGCGTATTAATACTATTAAACTAATGGCAGTAATGGAGTCTGACTCAGAGACAGAAAATGATGACAGCGTTACAAAATGGAGATGAAAGTTCCTGAATCCATTAAACCTCTACAAAGGTGGAAACTTACAATCACTGATATCGGATAATGTCATTCCTTGCCAAGACCATTTTGGTGCATACCAGTTACCTCAGTTCCATGTGAATGATTGTTCAGCTCGGCTGATAATATTTTCAATTAGACCTGCTCATCACTTGAACCAAATAATGTCAATGTCAACATACTTGTCTTTTTACGTAGTTGGTTAAAAGATGACACATAAAGGAGACATTTCAATGTTATTTAGATTTTCAACAAGAACGTTTAATAAGTATTACTTATGACATCATAAATTTTGGCTTTAATTGCAATTAACGATTAAAGTTAACATTCCTAGAAAAAAAAATTAAAATAATACTCTGACTTATTTAATTCAGGGATTCTATAACTATAAGGAAATAATGGCATATCACGTTAAAAAAAAAAGGAAAAAAAAAAGAAGCTCAAGAAATTATAAGGAAATTGTTCTTCATCTTTGATACAAGAAGACAGCAACAACAAAATTTCTTACTGTTGAAAAAAAGATATAATATTAATATATACAATTTGCAGTAGGTTTTTCTTGCTCTTTTTATGTATACTCACATCTATCTTAAATGAATTACAAGAAAATTAACAATTTTTCTATTAACCTAAATTAAAACAATAACCTACCAGTCCCCATGTCCTTTTTTGTAAATAGAAGAAGTAAAATGGGCTGAACACTATCAAATCATTTTATTCAAAATATCTTAGATCCCACTAGCTCTGTGGAATAAGATTTGACTTCTAGCACGCGGAGAGGTTTTTAAAAATAGTTATACTTTCATATATTCATTAACCCGTAAATTAAATTTGGGATTCATTCCAAGAAAATGTCTTAGTTCTCTGATATGAGACCGAAAGTAACTTTAAGCATTGTCCTCCCTACTTCTAACTACTAGAGTATTACTATTACAAAATAAAACTATCATGCGTTAGTGTGACAGAACAAGCAAAGAAATTCTTAAGTTAAAAATTATAAATAAATCTCTATGCTATAGAAAATAGATGATTAAAAATCAATTATAGACTAATAAATAGTTTCTTCTTTCTTGAGATTTCTTGTTACATCCCTTTGATAGCAACATGCACCAATTCAATTGGCAATTGGCACAATTTTTAATTATTTCATAAGAATTGCGCTAAAACTAAACAAAGTTGAAAAGGGTATCATCTACATTAATTACAGTTATTGTGAAGAAAATGTTTAGAGTCTATGTCTTTAAAACTCCATTTTTACTTACAGCTTTATCCAGTGGTTTCACAATATAGTTTATCAATTGATAATTTTAATCTTTCTAATTTTAATCTTTATTTTACAGTGCATTTATTTATTTTAAAAAAACGTCTAGCCATAAATTTTTTTCCAGGCATGTCTTTTCTTAATTAATTTAGACCGCTTTATATTAAGTAAGCTTCATTAAAACTCAATGAACTGAAGTAATAAACAAGTAATGTAATATTACTTTCAATTAGCTTAACACTTGTCGATAAAAATAAATGACACAGGCGAGTAATGCAATTCTTCATATCATTTTTGCGTCAGATACTTATAGTCTGTTACTGTCACAGTTAATTGTAAGTAAAGGGACATCCGTGGATAGGATTTACTTGTAGGTTTTGATCCACAGTGATAAAAACGCTTACGTCATGGGTACACATTCTTAGAAATAAAAACAACTTATGTGCTAGTAGTCTTGTTTTTGCGGTGCCGACATCTCAAACTTTTCAAAGTGTTTCAGTTTTGTCACTTTTTAAAACTTTTTATCATTCCATGCTCACCAGTGTTCAGATTTTCACATTCGCTAACGAACATAACGATCTCCCGAGTTATGTTCGTAAAATTTCTGAAATAAAGAAATGTTTTTTTGAAATCCTCCGTTTAATATAAATGTTAATTGGGGCGCCCATAAATGACGTACCGCACCAAGGTAAGGGAGGGGGGCACACATCTGTGCCGATGATTGACACTCAAATACTTGATTGTTTACAATTTATTTAAAATGACGTTTTACAATTTGCATGGCTTCACGCGTGTTACGATATTAGAGTGCAGCCTTACACTAAATACATACTTAGATGACAAAAAAATATTTAAAACATTTTTTTAATAGAGAATCCGGCTTTGTAGGGGGGGGGTGTAAATCTTTGGGACGTCATATTGGAGGGGGTTCTACGTTTTGTGACCCGGGGGAGGGGGGAATAGAACGGGACCATCTTAACACATAGGCGCGTTGGGCATTTGCCGGGGGCCCCATGGGAATATGAATTTTTTGTATAGGGTTGTCACTACAACCCTCCGTCTAACTTTCTGTCTATCAGGGTTGTCACTACAACTATCAGTCTAACTTTCTGTCTATCAGGGTTGTCACTACAACCATCCGTCTAACTTTCTGTCTATCAGGGTTGTCACTACAACCACCCGTCTCCTACATTTGGTAAAAGATCAGACAAGCAAAGTTCCCTCTAAGTTTCGATGTTCTTTGTGCAAAGTACAAAAACTCGTGTGCAAACTTGCACAGCATCCATTTTTGTGCAATATAATTACAAACTTTTAATTTTAATCTGCTGCACGGGGTTGATCAGTTATCTACGGAGCTTAAAGAGAACATCGAAGACCAGTACTTACATTGTTATGTTGCAACTTTTTCGTTTGGATGCTTCTGTTAGAGCATAGCTGCTTCCAACGGATACATCTGTCAGAAAGCAAGGTGTTAAATTTAAATGGTTAAATTAGCTGGTCAAAATATGTTACTGAATAGCCTGATGTTCCTAACGATTTTACAAAGATGATCTTTGTTATCCTAATACTTTATTTTAATTGAATGCTGCTGCATACAGCAGTTTATCTATCTATCTATCTATCTATCTATCTATCTATCTATCTATCTATCTATCTATCTATCTATCTATCTATCTATCTATCTATCTATCTATCTATCTATCTATCTATCTATATATCTATCTATCTATCTATCTATCTATCT
>MUZC01000272.1:365231-378690 GCA_002072015.1 Radix auricularia
AAACTTTGGGAAGTTGTTAAGTACGCTCTTCTAACGCTAATGGCAATAAATTCCCACTTGTGGGGTCCAGGGGCACAAAAAGTTTTTTTCCCGTTATCTGAGATATATAAAAATCACCAATTCTCCTATTTCTCGTGTAGGTAGAAGCATCAAACTTTGGCAAGTTGTTGAGTACACTTCTGCGATGGTAACAGGCGAAAAAATATTTATAACACTTATAGGGAGCCTGGTGCCCATATATAGTGTTGTTGTTTTTTTTTACTCATATAAGCTATATAAAAATTGAAAATCTTTAATTCTATTTGGAATAATGGGAATGCGGAAAGATGTTAATTACACTACCACGATGGTGCAGTCTCAACTGGTGTGCCAGAGTCTTCGGATTGTTGGTATAGAGTTGCAGAAACTATGCTTTTCTGATATTCAATTGTATTTGACCTGCTAAAGATAAATGTACCCTTTTACTTCATGAAAATAAACAGTATAGAACGCTTCTACAGAAAACCTCATTTAAAATAAAACCCGTGAGAAGCCGGGTACTTGCCTCTAGTTTTATAATAAAAGTGTACAAATGTTTGCACGAACCCTTGACAATATAATGAATTAAATAAATTTATAAATATTATCTATACAACTGATCGCGATTCAGTCTTAATAATCGAAAAAACTTGATTTAATTGGCTCACTTAGAGAACATAGTATAAAATACAGTTTATATTTTTAAAATTTCTAATAATAAACAAGCTCCGCTGGCCGTGTGGAGAGAGCACAGGCGCGTGATGCAACCGGTGTCGGATTCGATTCCCAGCAGTAGAAAATCAATTTTTTTCTTTTCACACTCAATTGTAGCATACCGCAAACACTTCAAACAGTTATTTCTTCGTGTTCGTTTATTTTTTCCATTATTAATATTTAGTTACAGTCATAAATTAGCTGTTAACAATAATTTTATTTTAAGGGACATTGGCTGGATAGGGCCCCCGTTTGATTGCAGCCTGGGGCCCCGTGCAGTCTTAATTTGCCCCTGATCCATACTAACACATGAGCATCTTATTGAAAGGAGGAACTTAAACCAATGTTTTAACTCGGATACCACAAATTCTAGTTACCAAGTCAGATCACTATTTTATATCCTGCATTATGTGTTACTGCACTGCCCACTTTTAGGTCCTGCGTTATTGGGTTTTTTAATGCGCAGCTCACTGAGCTGCAAAATCACATTGTACCTGGCGTACGTGCTCAGCAACTCCTTTAAGGCGACGAGTGATGAACGACCTACGCCAAGCAAATGAAGCATCTTAACATCTTAAACTTATGAAACAGCAGTGGCAGGATAAAGTCCCCAATGTGGAGGTAATCAGAAGGAGCCATATGCTGAGTATGCACTCAATACTTAGCCTGAGGCGCCTGCGGTGATTGGGTCATGTCCGCAGGATGAGCTCGAAGCATATTCCAAGAGTTCTGCTTTACAGTGAGCTGGCAACTGGAAAAGAAGTTGCCCCTGTCTGCACCTCAAGATCGTCTGCAAGAAAGACATGTCACTGGCGCAGAAAGTCCATAAACGTGGAGACCATTGCCGAGGAGCGAGAACTCTAGCGGGCAAAAGAGCGTAATTGAACTCAAGTTACGGAAGCATCCCTCGTGCAACTAGGGGTGAAGAGAGAAGGGCCAGGAGAAAATTTTAATGGAAAGGGTCAGAAGAGCAGGAGTAGACTCCATCATCCCTTGAAGACGGAGGGATGCCATATATATATATGGGTATTGCACATGAGTTTTTCACTGCTTTCCCGTCTTCTTATTTGGAAGAACAAATAATCAGTGGCCTTGTGAATCTCATCATTAAAAAATAACCAGAAACCGACTAATAATTGGTGCTCGTGGGAATCTTCAGTTGCTAATCACAAACACTGAGTTGGTCATAAAAACACTCATAAAATCGCTTCACGTAAATCCCAGTTATTAATTGTTGTAAATTTTATTTTAAACAAAAGACAATTTCAATATATACCGCACAACTTTATCAAAATGTTGCTTTTTTATTGTAATTTTTGTACTTATGCATTTATGTAGTTTTTTCACTCGGGGGTCCGTGGGCAAGTTTTGACTACTAAAGGGGTCCATGTGTCAAAAAAGTTTGGGAACCACTGCTTTAGGAGAATAAGCCATTTCAGTAAGTAACATTCGTCCCTTTAGTTACACAAGTGAAAATCATTCTGGTGTTATCCTTCTCACCCGTATTTTTGTGTGAGGTTCGTGTACAATTAGGAAAAGTTACATTTACAAGAAAGAATCGCAATTTTTCTATAATCTAACATAATCTAAAAAAATAATTTTTATTTTGATTACAGTATATTTGATCGATATGAAATTTTGACAGATCGTTTTTATCGTCGCCACAAGTCTGAGTGCCAAATTTCAGCTCGTTAGCTTATGGGGAAGTGGGTTAAAAATCAATCCACATTTTTTTCAGCAACCAGAATGACATATCCATTTTGAATGATTTATTTGTCAAATTTAAATAAACTCACTTGAAACTACAAGGCGACAAATTAAACTGAATCAAAACTAAAAACACACTAAATGCTTATTGTTGCAAAACTTTTTCTGTACAAATAAAACATTGGTAGAGGAGAATATTTTCAGTTTCCCAATCTTTCAAAATAGAGATAAAGATTTACTGTCAACACTCTTCATGCAGACCTGAACGAAAGATATTCTTCACTTAAATATTCCTGACTGGATGTTTAACCCTTTTGCGCATGGCCAAACTTTGATCCCTGAGACAGATGAATACATACTAATACAGGAGCAGCTTATTGAAATATCCACAAATTAGGACATTAAAGTGAATTTTAACAAGGATACCAAAAATTCTGGTTTTAAAAAACAGATCTCAATTTGATATCCTGCATTATGGGCTATTGCACTGAAGTTGTTGACTGCTTTCCCGTCGTCCAATTTGGCAGAAAAAGGATTTAGTGCCATTATAAACCTCAGAATAGAAACCGGCTTGTGGAGTTTTGCGATTGCTACTCACAAACATAAATACACAAATTAAATCAAATCACGTTCATCCAAGTCATTGCTTTTAAATTTATTTTAAACAAAAGTCATTATTTCAAGAAATAACTTCATCAAAATTATATTTTTTGTTAGTAATTTTTGTACAGGGCATTTACGTACTTTTTTTCACTTGGGGGTCCGTGGGCCAGTTTTGACAATAAAAGGGATCAATGGGTCAAAATAGTTTGGGAACCACCAACTCATTCTAAATCGCTCAAATATCATTCAGAGACTTGGAAAGGTCAACATAACAACTATTATGAGCTGCAGTACTGTCACTCATGCCATTATATTTCACAGTGGTCGAGCGACTTTCGCACTCGGTTAGCGTACCGATAGTCAAGGGTTTGAATCTTCGTGAAGACAGGGATTTGTCCCCGGGGTTGAGGGGTGTCCCTGAGACCACCCAGCCCCGAATGGGTACCTGGCACTAGTTAGGGAAGCAGGTGGCTGGTCATTGTGCCACGCAATCCCCTCGGCATTGATCTGTGAACACTGCGTCACTTTCCAATAGACCGGCATGGGCTCTGCGTTCTTATCAGAACGAGGACGCAATAATCTTCTGTATAGATGGAGCGTCTGTAATAGATCAGTAGGATCAAATACTCTCATGTTACAGTCTTACTTCAAAGAAATTATCAGTTATAAATGAATGCTGTACTTTGGCCCCAGTGTTTCCTTACTTTCATAGCAATCTTACGTCTTTTTGTAATTTGATGGCTGTAACAAATAGTTTAGTAGCCTACTGGGGATTATCCCCCCCACCCCTTATGCCCAACGAAACATTAAGGTGTCTTTATTTACGATTCAGAGAGAGTTAATCTAGTTATATATTCAACAAAATAGAACCAGTGGCGTAGCTAGGGTCATGTGCGCCCGGGGGCAAGACACAAATTCTGCGCCCCTTGACGGACCGAAAAATTCTGGGTGCTCATTGTCTGGGGGCTCATTGAGCCCCCAAGAAAAATTTGAAATTTTACGGTTTATATGGTTCATTTTTTGAAGCAAATGATATTTTAATGAAATACAATACAGACTAATAATTCTCTATACGATTATAAACAATTTATTTGAAAAAAAATACTCTACTAATTATACATGACTCGAATAGACATAATCTAAAATAAATTGATCTTCCTTGATTTGAATGTCGTCAATCTCGCTGTTAAAATTGATATTCTCAAGTGTTCTCTTTCGATGCTAAGGAGTGCAAGATCATCCAGACGATCTTGATCCATTGAAGCACGTAATTAAGACAAAATAAGGTTTACTTTGCTGAAGGACCGCTCACAGCTTTTAGTTGAAACAGCAATTTTTAGAAGTATTTGAAGTGAAATGCGCAGATTCGGAAATACGTCATCTCCATATGAAACAATAAAATCGAGAAGATCCAAAGTAGTTTCCGGTAGAACTTCAGTCCGGGTACTGAGCATCATTTTTAGGTCTTTGATTTCTGTACACAATTCGTAGAAATTAGCAAAATCTAAGCAATTATAACGAAGCGTATCGACTTTTGTTTCAGCAAGAAGTGATTTGACGTCTAGTAAAAATCCAAATTTGATGTTTAGGTTGTTTAAGACGTAAAATCCGTATTGATATTTCCTGTTGGGGTTTATCAATTTCGCTGTTCATAGCAGGTGCAATTTTTCTTATGGAGAAAGTTCTGCATCTCTTTTTAATTCTCGAAGGCATCCTCCGATGTCGTCTAATCTTCTGTCAAACTCGATTCTCCAAGTCGTGCATCTTCTTTCCCATTGTCTACCGCAACATGGCTCAAACTAACATGAATGTTGACAATTTCTTGCTCAAGCGATTCAAGATCAGATTAAGCTTCCTTGAAACTCACAGTAGGATTCTGGAACCGTTTCTGGACACTATCAATTTTATCAAGTATGATGTTCCAGAAATGTTTAAAATCTAGGAAGTTAAAGTTTTATATACCTACCAGCAAAGCTTCTGCATCACTTCTGGTGTCAGGCGTCATATTTGTATGTTCTGATAATTTTTCCAACAGCCCTGCCATGTCATCTAGTCCTTCATAAATTGCTATAACAGCTTCTGATCGTGCAATCCTACGTGTTTCAGACTCCCTCTTCATTGTGATTGGCACAAATCTTTTTTTAATTTTTTCCCAACGAGTTGTTGAAAGGGAGAAAACATAAATCTATACTTTTAACTGTTCCAAAAACGTGATAACAACTGGATCATGTTTAGTTAAGTGTACTCTTGCTAAATTTTAAGCTGTGGTTGCCACAGTTGATGAACAATGCTTTGTGATTTCTAGCACATTTTCGCTGTTGAAGGCCGGAAACATTCCCGGTCATTACAGAAGCATTGTCATAACATCGTGACCGACCGTCGGATAGTGGTATGCTATTAGATTCCAGTTTCTCTACGATAACTATTTCAAGGCTTTTTGCGTCTTTGGAATGTATCTTTGCAAAATCTGAAAATGATTCTTTGATAGTTACTTTTTAGTTTGTAAATCCACATCCACAAATATGATGACTTGAGAAAGCTTTTCCGGTGTCCTAGATCGATTGGAGTAAAGTAAGATACCGTAGTACTTGTGTTTTCTGATTTCACTCAACAGCTGATTCCTTACAGTCGATGTAAGTAGGTGGATACATTCATTTTGGATTTCCGGTGATAAATAAGATACTAAACCTAGATCCTACTGAGCAACAAGTTTTATCGACGATGGACAGGAAAGAAAGGCGGTGCCTGATGTTTCATATGAAAGGAATCCAACTTGCTTTGACACTCCGATACAAGCCCGTGAGAGGAGAGATCTTCCCTCCCCTCTCCCACTTTACTCCCTCCACATGAGAATTGGGGAAGTAAGATTTATCTTTAGTGTCACAACATGCAGCAAAGGGACGCTTATTAACCATTCTGTTAGCCAGTGGTTTTCAACCTTTTGAGATTCCAGGACCACTTGAAAAATATGTGCCTTAACTACGGGCCACTACTAAAAATTATTTCTGCATTTTCTGGTTTTTCGGTGATTTCGTACAATTTATCAAACATCTCAAAGTTACCTTGAAATAATTTTTTTTTTTCAAAGATCAAGTTTTTTCGAAAAAACGCGGACATTCTGTCACTGAGAGTCATATAACGTATCTGCTTTCCTTGCCGAGTGGAATTAAGTTTATTGAGCTTTTCAAAAATTTCAGCCAAGTAAGCCAGAACAGCAACCCATTAACCATGGTTCAAACTATCAACAAGCTTTGAGTTATTTCTACATGAAAATCTCTTACGTCATCGCGTAATTAAAACAGTCAGATAACCAGCGAACTTCAGTATACATTAGTAACTGTTAACGTTCAAGATTTATATTCGACCATAAGAAATCAAAGAGACGAGAATTTAATTGACGAGCTTGATAAAATTAAAAACCATTATGGCCATATCAGAAATATATTTAATTCTGCGTTAATTCTTTTACTTGCTAGTCTATCTCGATTAATCCTACAGTGCGTAAATTTCATGCTTCTCTCACGGACCACCTGGCAAATCTTCGCGGACCACTAGTGGTCCATGGACCACAGGGTGAGAACCACTGCTTTAAGCCACTCCTTTTTCTTGTCTTGGTAATTTTGGTTGCTTTTAGTGTCGTCTCGGGTAGCTCTATTAAAAGAATCGTATTGGTCTCTTACTGCTCACTACCATCAACTAACAGTTGTTTAAATTTAAAAAAAACAAAAACACATCAGCAATCCTACATTAGGATTTGTCATTCATTTATGAGTAGAATGGCGCCCCTTAACGCTCAATGGGGGCGCCTAAATCATGTTTAACAACTGTTTTGTAATAAAGATATGTTCGGAGCTCCAATATTCAATCTTGCAAACGTATTTGGAATACATTAGTTTACGTTAAAATGAAATTAAATAATGAGTTTTAATACTCATTTTGGCGCCCCCCTAACGTGGCGCCCGGGGGCATTCGCCCCCCCTGCCCCCCTCGCTACGCCACTGAATAGAACACAGCGTCAAAGATTAAACTTCCTTTATTTCATCGTCATCAGTCCCACGGCTGAATAGAGTCTGATTTCACAAATTTACTTCTAGCTAACGACAGTAATAATATAGTAATACTACTTTTTCTATGAAAAATTATTGCTCTACTAATTCATTTATTTTCCTAAAAAACAACAACACAAAATGATTAATAATTTTTAAAAAAATTCTCCCTCTCACTATTATTTAAGACTTTTTTTCTACTATTAAATCATGTCTGCTTGTCCAATCTTGAATCCTTGTTCATATAACGTAAGCCTTTGCAGTATCTCTCACGCCACTAAGTTAACGAAACTTATTGGCACCCAAGAAATTCGGATGGAGTATTTAAGTGGGAAAATTGTTCGTTGGTCAGCATCGTTCCATGGGGGGGGGGGGGGGGGGGGGGAGGGTTCGTTGGTTCGTGTGCAAAGTAAAAAAAAACAAAAACAAAAAAAAACTCTTGTGCAAAGATGAACAGCATCCATTTTTTGTGCAGTATTTGATGACATTTGCTGCACGGAAATTCTAAACGCTTCGCGATGTCGGTCAAGGAACTGGAACATTGGTGGTGAGATATTGGTTTGGTGGGGGGGGGAGGGGGGGTTAAAACTTAATTATAAAGACCATCTATTAAGGATGTATGAGTCTACATAATATTAATAAATCAAATGTTAATGTTTTTAGATGTACCAAAATAACTTGCCAAAAATTAATAGAAACCTCTTTTACTTTTGCTTACATTAAGTTTACTATTCAAACAAATGCTTTACCTCAAATATCATTATTTGTAACACTCCCAGATGCAGCAAAGTTCAAAACAAATTTTAAAAAAAAAAAGAATGTTTGATGTTTTTAATTTGACCAACAACAAAAGTTCAAAAGTTAAAAAGTTACAACGCATACATGTTCTGATCAACAAAGCCTTTTTAAAACTTTTTTCAGATTAATTAATAGTTATTTGGTTAATGAAAAATTAGTCACAACATTGAGCAAAATCCTATCCCTTGGGTTTATAATACAAAATTTTAATCCCGAGCCAGGGAACAGGAAAGATTGTTTAAATAAAGATTATTTTGTATGCATAATATATTGTTAAGAAGTGCCTAGAAGGACCACAAGGAATGAATTAATCAAATTTGATCACAGATTAGTAACAAAAAAAGTGACACATACTCTTTCCAAGAGCTGCTTTATAATAAACAAGTCTTTGTGTGTCCACTATTGATTTGAATTGACCACAAGCAAGTTGCAACATAAAAAAAAATTGTCATAATAAATAATAATTTGTTTTTTAACATATCATGAAATATATGATGTGCCTACACATAAATAAACATTACTCACTCATAGAGTCATATAAAATAAATTACAATTTTCAGATATCAGTGACATATGTACAATGCAAAATATTGAAATTTCTGCTCTATGTTAAGATTAAGATAATAACAACATATCTACATATACACTATGCACTCATAAAATATTTTCATCTGACTTTTTCAAATGAGCAGTGTTGAATAAGTAGAAAAGTAGAAGCTTTTAATCGTTAAAAATTTAATATATTATAATTAATTTGATCAATTAAAATTTAAGAAAATATTTCTTTTTTTTTTCCCAATTTATTAATAATTAATATTTTTTGTTGCTTACATACTTTTCCCTTGTATTATTATTAGTTATTTAGACATGCATAGGTAAACAAAAAGGCTTTTCTTCCTCATTTCTTGCACAGCAGAATGTATTTGCTGTGTTTCATCACAAATTTGGGAACCATGGAATTACCATGACTTAACTGATTTAGCAAAATAATGAATCACAACATGCGTTTTTTAAAAAAATATTTTTGTGTGTGTCCCATAACCTCATGGTCATACAGGATTCTAATGTTTCCATATATATATTTATATATATATATGCATTTTAAAGTTATAATTAATAGAAATAATTCGAATAAATTGTTCAATTAATCAAACAAAATTTTTTTTTATTAGTACCAGCCCTAGTTTTTACATTAGGATATCTAGTTGAAAATCTCATGATACGGTTTAGCATTCAGTTTATTCCTTCTCATTCTCATTGATGCCCTTGGGTCATTCTGTGTATTCTCTTCTAAGTCATCCATTCCCTGGAGTCATTTTGTCATGGTCAAGTGAATTGTTTAATGATTGAGTACATTCTCGAACGTTTATGTTCCCCGAACCAACAACCGCATTTTGTACAGACTCGAAATTGACGTGGAAGTGGTTGGTTATATTAAATGTGTTCCTGTAAGAAGCAACAAAGAATAAATATAACAATTTTTCAAATAATCATTTTTAAATTTTACTCGTGAATTAAGCCTTTTCATTGACACATATTTCTTGTCTAGTGTAGTTGAGATATGTCTAATTATCTTAATAGGTTGTGTTAAGAATAGGGCTGTCTGATTTAATTACTTGAGCTTACCTATGATCAATTATTGCTACTATTAATTATAAAATAAAATAGGGTGGTATGGATTCGTTTCAGGCTAGGCAAAGAATTTGAAGTTATGCCACTGTAATTGGCATGAAAAAATAAGCTTTTGGATAATGGGTTTTTTAAAGCTGCAAATAATAAAATTTTTGTAGGTAATTATTATTGTATTCATAAATAAGGCTTTTTTTTTCTAACAACACAATAATCTATAATAATAAAAGGCAGTTGTCTGTGCTGGCCTCAATAGCTGATTGATCCCTCAAAGTCCTACAGCTAATCACTAGCGGAGAAAAATAAAATCTCATTTCCATATTAAACAAATTTATGCAGACGTTAAAAACCAGTTATTTTTGGCACAGTATTTTTTCCAAGACTTTATTTTGAGCGGAGCAGGTTGGGGATTATAGTCAAACACTTTGTTTTTACAGATTATTTATATAACTACAATGTATAGTATTTTTGACGTGATACATATGTATGGCCGGTGGAGACAGTGGGTCTCTCAACAAACCGCTGTGGTGGGAGGTAGGGTATCTCGACAGACCATGCCGTGGGGGGGGGAGGTGGGGTCTCTGGACAGACGGTCTTATTGAAACGACAACTGGCGACATTTCATTTTCATATCAGTTGCTGTGGATGTTGTGATGTCCTACCATGAACTTCACAAGTCACCCTACACTTATTCCCGTCATTGGACGGGCTTTGTTGCTAGTAGTTTTGTAATACACTCAGAAAAACAAAGGGGTAAAAACACTTTTCTTGTTCCAAACAAGTTCTTCTTCCTGTCTGGAAATCTGGCATGGGTTGTCTAAACAAAACTAGACTAACATTTAAATAAAATATACTCAGTACTCACATGATGACATTTTTACCAAGTTTCACTTTTTCCATGACTTGTTCCATTGAAATTTTTCCAGACAAAACATTAAAAACACATGTTGTAGCATCTTCTTTTATAGATTCTTTAAAACAATTTTCAAAGAAATGTTCAGTAAAAAATGAGTCTTGTAACTTAATTTTTTTTTCAGAACTTTTTGGAACTGGTTTTTCAGTGTCTGCATTAACCGGATTAACTTCATGAGATTTTTCTGCTGCACTCTGCACAAAACTTGTTGTATCAGCAGAATGAAGTTCAGCAGTATCCATTTGCTGCTGATCATCTCTGAGAGACAAACTTTTAATTTTCTTTTTGAGGGGAGTTTGTCCTGGAAAAAATGAAATATTTTTTAAATGATGATACTCTGACTATACATCTTTGTGTTTCATTTATTTACTCTTAACAATGTAAAATTTGGGGGCGCGGTGGTCTAAGTGGTAGCGCACTAGACTGTCGAACCGAGGCAAGAACCCGAGTCACGGGTTCAAGCCGCGGTACTGGCAAAAGCCCCCGGGGCATTGTGCTAACCACACAATCCCATGCTCGTTAGTGGTCAATCAAACTTGTGAACGCTACTTCACTTGCTCCCATGGACCTTCATGGTCTGTAAGGGATTTTTTTTTTAATGTAAAATTTGAAAAAATTAACTTAGTAAAACAATTATTTGAAGGAATGGACTTAATGTATATGTATCTCTAAATTCCTCTAAGCAGTTCCTTGTGAAAGAGTAGATGGACTGGAAGAGGTCCCTTGGCATGCGTTCTTTTGAATCAGCTGCACCAGTTATAAAACCGTCTTCCCAAATCATTGAGGGGTTGTGACAACAAAGAAATATTTAAGAAAAATTTGAATACTTTAAAAAAAAAATTAAATCAAATTTTTGCAGATCAGAGTGTGACAAGCATGCTAGACTAGCAACGGACAGTTAAAAGAAAGCCATAATCACCATCTTAAGAAAATTAAATTTGTCTCCAACTTCTTTATTTACATCCTCAGCAGTATTGAGGGGATATAGGGATGATGAGGATGACTTGGGCTGAATTTTGCATTTCATTGATGTGGGTCTATCACCCAAAGCCATCAGATCCAACAGCAAGACGGAGTCGAGACAGCTGACAATCGAGTTGGATGGAGTGGATAACTAAAAAGTCCTATCAGTCTCGTCATGCTCATTGCACTCCACAGTGCTTGCTATTCTTGCTAGTTGATCATTAAAGATCCAGCACGTAGGCAGATAAAACAAGTCTTAACATGTTGGTTAGACTTAGACATGTTGCACTTCAAGTTGTGGATCCCATCGGTTACCCTCACCTGGTTCAGCCAGCCAAGCGAGATTGTTTCCTGGGAGTGTGATTGCTGTGCATGCTAAACTACTTGAAGCCACAGGTGAGTGTTGGGTGCCAGGTGGTAGGTGGGTACCAAAGGTGACGAACTACCCCCGTCCCCTCAAGGAGAATAACTGATCCCCAGCCAGAGGTACGACCCCTCCCATGGACACATCCTACAACTATAAAATGTGATTGGAATTATAAAATGAGGCTAAACATTTATTTTTTTAATTTCACATGGGAATACAAACCTCCAACAACAAGTGGCTCAGTATTTTCAGGTTCCAAAATTTTACTAATGTTGCTTTTCATTGCAGCATGTTCCATAGCTGTTTGTTCCAAGGATGATTTACTAAGAGCTGACTGTTGAACTTCAGTCATCGCCCGTCGAGGAGCTTGTATAGAAAATTTCTTATGTTGAATATCTTCAGATGTAGATAGTGCTTCTTCAGGCAGGGAAAACTGGTCTAATAAAAGAAAAATTTAAGAACATTTTTTAAAAACATTTTTAACTAGAGAGAGAGGGGGGGGGAGAGAGAACAATAACCTTTTTTTTTAAATATGAAAAAAAGCAATTAAAGTATAGAACATAACAGGACAAATAAAACAAGTAGATACTAATTTCTTAAAATGAAATTTAAAAAAAATACCTTTAGTATAGATAAAAAAAAATTTTGGTTCTGTGCAACCGTCAGGGGTTACATTGAAAGTGTAAGCCATCTTTATCTGTGTTGTGTTTTGTGATTTTGGAATGGTTAGGATTTTTTTTACATTTTTTATTGTTGAATAATTGCTGGTATAGCCTGAAAATAAAGACAAGAAAACACAGTTTAAACAATAATCAGTTTTGATTTTTAAGAGAAGAAAATTTAAACTCAGTTATTATATATAATAATTTTTGCTTCCTTTATGCCATCTTATTTTAGTTACCAGTTTGCATTTAAAAATTACATTTAAAAAAAACAAAAAAAACAATAAATTGAGATTTCCTTTAATTATAAGTGCGTAATTTCATCACATTAGAAGACATGTGTCAAACTCAAGGCCAGCTGACCACATATGGCCCATCATACCAATTTCTGGCCCATCATACCAATTTCTGGCCCATCGTACCAATTTCTGGCCCATCGTACCAATTTCTGGCCCATCGTACCAATTTCTAGCCAATCATACCAATTTCTGGCCCATTGTACCAATTTCTGGCCCATCATACCAATTTCTGGCCCATCATACCAATTTCTGGCCCATCATACCAATTTCTGGCCCATAAGGCATTGACCAGTGCACAATAATATCCGGCCTGGGAGAGAATTGAGTTGAAAATGTTACAATGGCCCTGCAAAATCAAGTACAGATCAAATCCCAAATAAGTAAAGACGGGTTCACAAGCCGTCAATTGTTGCAGGGTATTTTTCCTCACAACTTGCATAGAATTAGGCCTACTATTCTTTTAACACCATAGCTGCGTACATCAAAGCTCTTTGATTTTACCAATAGTGACTTAATATTTATAAATTCATACTCTCATGTAGGATGTCCATCAACAATAACCCAGCAATGTTCATGGTTACAATAACCCAGCAATGTTCATGCTTACAATAACCCAGCAATGTTCATGCTTACAATAACCCAGCAATGTTCATGCTTACAATAACCCAGCAATGTTCATGCTTACAATAACCCAGCAATGTTCATGCTTACAATAACCCAGCAATGTTCATGCTTACAAT
>MUZC01000272.1:379014-390900 GCA_002072015.1 Radix auricularia
AATAACCCAGCAATGTTCATGCTTACAATAACCCAGCAATGTTCATGCTTACAATAACCCAGCAATGTTCATGCTTACAATAACCCAGCAATGTTCATGCTTACAATAACCCAGCAATGTTCATGCTTACAATAACCCAGCAATGTTCATGCTTACAATAACCTAGCAATGCCCAGCTTTGGATTGGCACATCAGAAATTAAAGAGGTGTCATGTCAGGTTATAACATCACCTTTGCCCTTGATGGCTCAATGGATATCAACAAACTTGTGTCGCTTGACGGACAAGTTTTTCTTTAAAAACTCAAAACATTTTAATTTTAAAGGGGGCAAGAGAAAAGATGACTTTGAAAACTGAGCCTTTTAAAGTTGCTTGGAGGCTGAATATAAGTTTAATGATATTGGCGTTAAATCAGCGTGTCTAATTTGTGGAGATTGTGTGGTTGTGATTAAAGAATAGAGACTGAACTACGAGATTAAACATCAAGATGAGTTTAAAAATCTCAATGTAGAGAAAAAAGCTACAGGAGATAAAAGAATTGAAGTGGCGTTTAAAACATCACAGTAAAAGTTTTTTTTTTTAAAATGAATTACTGAAAGCAAATTTTATTGTGGTGGAGAAAATCTCAAAATCAGGCAACTATTTTAAGAAGGAGTGTTTCTGAAGCATTGCATGATGACAGCATGTGACGTAAATGTAAGCCTTAGCAGAAATACAGTTACTGATCAGATGAATGAGATTAGCACTGGTGTGAAAACACAGCTGATCTAAAAAGGTAAAGACTTTGTTGCATTTTCCCTTGCTGTCGATGAAAGTAATGACACGACTGACACAGCGTCAATGAAAGTAATGACGCGACTGCCACAGCGTCGATAAAAGTAATGACACGACTGACACAGCGTCAATGAAAGTAATGATACGATTGACACAGCAAAGCTCACTGTGACATGACTGACACAGCAAAGCTTACTGTGACACGACTGACACAGCAAAGCTCACTGTGATACGACTGACACAGCAAAGCTCACTGTGACACGACTGACACAGCAAAGCTCACTGTGATACGACTGACACAGCAAAGCTCACTGTGATACGACTGACACAGCAAAGCTCACTGTGATACGACTGACACAGCAAAGCTCACCTAATTCATCCTTGAAGTGGACTCAAATTTAAATGTTTCAGAAGAAATATTAGATATGATATCCATGTATGAGACCATCACAGGAAAAGATATTTTTTACATTGGTCAAAGTATAATCAAAATGAACCTGCCTTGGGACAAACTTATTGGACTTATACAGATGGAGCACCTGAAATTTGCAGTAGAAAAGTAGACAAGGTGAAAGGATGTGGTTAAAGATGCAGAAGAACTGTAGTGGCAAATTATCAGCATATCACTTCATTATACACCAAGGTTTGCTGTGGGGTCAAGTCCTCAGCATGGAAGGTGTAAAGAAATGTTATCCAAATAATCATCTTTATCAGAGCAAAAGGCCAATTTCAGGCGTTTTAGCAAGTAATCTACCTAGAGTTCTGTGTCATGCCTTGTCATACAGAGGTGCAATGGCTAAGTGGGGGAAAAGCTCACAGTAGATTTTTACAGTTAATCAAAGAAATTTTTCAATTCATGGACAGTGATGGAAAAGACTCCATAGTCTTTTTAGGATATAAAAATAGAGATGTGCAGTTGACATTTCTGTCTGATATAACCATGCATCTCAACGACTTTAACTTTAACCCACAACTTCAGGAACGTGACCACATGCAAGATGTGATAAAGCCATTTTAAGTGAAACTGCTCTTATGGGAGACACACATGCGCCATTGTAATTTGTCTCACTTTTCTAGTGGTCAAGCAATGTTGAATCAAGTCAGCACTTTTTTGTTTTCAAAAGCACATTTGATGAAAAACTTAGCTTACTTCATGCCGAGTTCTCAAGGTGATTTAGTGAATTTGAAGCTCAGAAGATAAACTTTGATCTTTTTCATAACCCATTTTCCATATATTTGGAAATTGTGCCAGTACATTTTCAGATGGAGCTTATAGAGCCGCAGTATAATGGCAAAGTATGACACAATGGGGCCTGCAGAGTTTCATTCCTCAGGAGATAGATGTCCCAGCTTTCTCAACAAGTGCTTTGAAGGTTAACAAAACATCACAAAGGAGTCATGTAATTGATGAATACTTGCAATCCATCATGAGAATCTTGCCAAGAAAAGTTACCAAACATCCAGCTCTGCCAATAAGCATGAGAGACAAAATGGGTTTGTCAAGGATTGTTTATGATTAAATTTAAATCTTTTTTCTGTTTTAAGTTACTGTAACATTTTTTTTAAAATTTAATATTTCTGCTATTGAATGTTATGCAGTTCTGCCCACAGCCCTACATGTATTTCAGTTTTGACCCTATGAGCCTTTGAGTTTGACACCTATGTTTAATTCTTTCAGCTAGACCAAACTTTTTTTCACATTCAATCACATGCATGTCCATACTATTACCTCTTCTGTGTTCTGTAGGAAAATCATATTTAATGTCTACCTCACAGTCTTGAAACTCAGCTGTATACAAGTCTTTAATCTCAAATCTCACAAATGAAATCTGACCATTTCTTTTTTGAAAATGAATATCAACCTCAGACCCCTGGGAAGTTGTTTCAATTCGTGTGAGAACCCTCACGACAGCTTCGTCTGAATTTTTCATAAACTTGGCAGAAAGGTTGAGCTGATAGTGGTCAGCAAGCAATAAACCATACGTCAGGTCCACTTCATCTGTAGCTTTATTCAACAGCTGGACTGAGAGATCACAAGAAGGTAGCAATCTCCTATCAGAAAATGGTTCTGGTTGGAAATCTAAAGGCCTCCATGTAAGTGATGCAAGTTTTAATGTTGGAGAAAATGGCCTCGCTTCATCATTTAATGAACTAATTTCCATAAGTTCTTCATTTATCTGCTGCTTTTGTGGAGCTGTCAATTAAAACAATTGATCAGAGGAGAGAAATAAAGAAAAAGATATTATAATATTCATTAAGGATCAGATTTTGTATTCTTATGGTAAGAATCATATTAGTTAAATGATTGCCTAAAAATACTGAATTGTGTTAGCTATGTTCTCATATTTAAAATATGAGTTTTTAATTTGTAAACAAATGATTTGTTAGTTAAATATCTGGACATTTATATAAAAAAAATCGAATTTATTTTCAAATTATTTTATCCATGGTAAATAAACTCAATACAAAGAAGAATTATTACCGTTTGAATAAAAATAAAAGACGCTCTGTTTTTTTCTCCTATTTCCCCTAAAAATTTCTTGCTCAACATCAATTACAAACATGAGTGCAGTGTAAGTTGTTGAACTTGATTCATGTGCTTTGATATGTCTTTTCAGTATTGGATATTGATGGAATGATTCTGAAATAATAAATGTAATTCACAATAATAACAACTAATATGTCAACTCTAACACAAATTAAATGCATAGCCATAATGTACACTACATTAAATTTTAAGGCCAAATCTTTACATTATCCCCTGAGCTTCACTTATTTTTCATTCTACATTCATTTTAATATAGTTGATATTTTATAATTAGTATATTTCAATTTAAAAAGTTTTTTTTTAAATAGTTACTGCCCAGGCTCTTTACCCTTCCTAGGTCATTGCCTGAATGGTAATTGTCTATTTCAGTTGGCTTTTAGCTAAACTGTGAAGGATCTCATATAAATTCTAGCCCTTTACTTTCAAGTTTAACAGAAATGCCTTATCAAAAAAGAGAACTAATGTACTGACACTACAAAGAAAGCATGATTTTTTCTTGTGTCTCAGCTAAGCATTTCGCTATCTTGGTAAATTTTTGAAAAATGATTCGTAGTGTCGGATATATTTCAATAATAAACGTAGAGGAAATAATTTCTTTTTAATTTGTTGTAGAAATTAAGAAGGCAAGGTTTTGCTCTATCAGCCAACTCTTTTGTGTTTTAAAAATTTTAATTCCGTAAATTATATATTTTATCTATAAGTTTTCAGATTCTTATTATAACTAACAAAAGATTTGTTGATCAATCAGGATTGGCTAAAATAATTTAATAGTTGATGGATGCAATCCATTCAAATATTCAAATACCTGCTATGTTAGCCCCATAAAAATATTCATATACCTATGTTAGCCCCATACAAATATTCATATACATATGTTAGCCTCATACAAATATTCATATACATATGTTAGCCCCATACAAATATTCATATACATATATTAGCCTCATACAAATATTCATATACCTATGTTAGCCCTATACAAATATTCATATACATATGTTAGCCCCATACAAATATTCAAATATATACCTGCTATGTTAGCCCCATACAAATAAATACCAGCTATGTTAACCCCATACAAATATTCATATACCTGCTATGTTGGCCTCATACAAATATATACCTGCTATGTTACCCCCATTCAAATATTCAAATAAATACCTGCAATGTTCTTCTCATCAGGTTGGTGGTAGACATCCAGATCAATATGTTTTAACTCATCTATTTTTATTGCAGGTAAATTGTATCGCACAAATGAAATTTCATTATTCTTTTTCAGAATTTTTAATTCCACATCTGTCCCATTGTGTGATGTAGAGATTAAAGTTATAATTCTTACAATGGCTTCAGCAGAGTTCTTTCGATAATCCAAGGAAATATTGATATTGTAGCGATCAGCTATTAACATATCATAATGCAGTCTTATTTCTTGATTATCACTTGTAAGATTATACTTGGCTTGAGCCATGGATCAAATAATAGATCAAATCTATCTTATGGCATCAGATATATTTCAGGGAAGCATATGTCACTTGATAATCCACAAATCTAAGAATAAAAATAGAGAAAGGTCATGCAACTTTGAGCATTAAGAATTATGACAATTACATGATTTAAGAATCCAACAGTTAAGATTGTAAAACATTTTTCATAAGTTAGTCTGAATTACAGATACTCAGATGCAGGTCAACTGACTAAACCTGGAAAATCTTACTTCATTACTTGATGCCAAAGCAAAGATTATATCCATGATTTGCTATTATGTCTAAATAATGGGTAAGATAGACTTAATAATGCATATTTTCTCATAAAATTGGATACTTAGACCATTGAATAGAGTCTCATAAAAACGTGACCTTAAACAGTATAGTTTGGTTTTACCTAAATCATTTTCTGAATGTCTTCTTTAGGGCTCTAAATACAAATATTTAGTGTATTGGTATGTTGCATCCCATTATTGGATGAGCTAACAAATATATTTTCATAACTCAATACTGTTTGAACACTTTTCATTTTAGACATCCCTCCTTTGAGTACAAAGACAAGCCTTAACCACAACATCTTTAGCAATTCATTTTCCTGCCAACATTTTCAGAACAAGCAATCCTTACAACATGTTGATCTGTTCAAGATAACAAATACAACGTTTAAAAACATTGTCAGAATTGCCACAATAATTAACTGAAAAAAAAAAATCAAGTTAAATATAAGGGGCTGTCCATAAAATAAGTCACACTCCAGAGGGGGGGAGGGGGTGTAAGAAAGTGTGACAGGAGGAAAGGGAGGTGTCCGGCCATGTGTAATGTCCCAGTGTTTTATATTAAATTTTTATTATTTTGTTAACTAAAAAAAATATTTTTTTTTGAAAGTGTGACGTACTTGTGTGTGTGTGAGGGGGGGGGGTCCGAGATTTGTAATAGTTTGTGACAGGGGGTAGGGGGGAGTTAAAAATTGTCAAAAATAGCGTTGCATTCTTTATGGACGGCCCCTAATGAATATAATAATATAATCATTAACACACATCCGACCTCAGAGGAAGAAAGGCACATCTTTTTGGGGTGAGCACATTAAATGTAATCTCAGATTTTTTGTTTGTTAGTTTAAAAACGGGGCAATAATAAGGCTCAGGTGTTTCAGAGAAAATTATTTGTTTTGAAGACACATAGGACATAGGAATACTGATGATAAAACATTATTTGAAAAATATATATTTTTATTTTTCAAATGATTATAGCTTTGGGTCTATGTTTGCAAAGATTGTTGCTGAAAGGAAAAGATGTAAATTGAAATATGTTTTTTGCTGCATGTGCAAAACAAACAAAAGCTAAACATTACAATTTCAGAATTATGAGAAATTTAGGGGACAAAGTCACAAAGTTCTTTTAACAAAATTTAAATTATGCCAGAATTGCAGTGTTGGAATAAGTACTGCTATAAGACAGTAAATTAAAAATAATGGAATCTTTTTTCTCTCACAACCTAATAAATGTACCAAATACCCAACCTAGTTTCTAAATAATCAAGCAGTGTGAAGTAGCTTTTCATGATAGAATCAAACATTGGGTGAGGCAAATAATGTGACATGTGTTTTTACTAAGTTAATACTGATCAATCTGATGAACCTTTCCATTGCAAAATACTTTGTCTTAATGTTCAAGAGAAATTGCCTGGAGGACTTTGTCCTTAAAAGGAACACATATAATTCATATTTGATATGTCAACAATGATCAACTGCTGCACACTAAAAACAGCAAGAGAACAAGGCTGACAAGAAGGCAGTGAAAAAGCAGTGTGAAGTGTGTTTTCACTTCACTCAGTAAAAATAAACTTGTTTGTATTCTATAATAAATTATAATATTAATATTTAATATAGAATAGCCTAACTTAACCATATAGTTATAGTATATATACTTAGTATATTAAATATAATATGTATATTCTGAATAAAGTCATTATCATTAAAAGAGTAAACCTTTAAGTTATAGTATAGTTTAGTAAGTATTTAGTATAGTATTATACTGAGACTATAGACAGTTTAGTCTCGTTTGGCTTTAGAATTGTTGGAAAATTGAAGATTTTAGGGTTTGGGTTAGGTATACTATAGCTATAGAATTTTAAAGCTTTTTAAAGGACGTGCTATAACAACAAAGAAGGCCGCCATGACCGCGACGTCACGGTCGACATACTTCGCTTTTACCCTAGTTTATAGTTTAGCAAATAGGCACTAGCACAGTGCACAGTCATAGTAAGTAAGTAGTCATTTTATCATTGTATCATTGAATTCGTTGACGCCGTTGTCAATATTGAAATTGAAAATAAAAATTGGATTTAGTGTAAATTAAATGCTAACTGATTCACTACAAAAACAAGAAACCCAAGATTTCATTCGATTCAAATTTTTGTATAGAAAAGTTCGTGAAACAGACATTCAGAAATACGGTGGCTGATTGTTGTCTTTAAGTTAAGTAAGACTTGTGAGTCTTATTTATTATTTGGACAAGTAATAATTTTAGGGAAATCCCCCTTTGGTAATCATTAGTAGAAAACTAGTTCAATGCATGTAACCGTTCACAATTATTTACTAGTAGTTATATGAACGTTTTTTTAAAATTATTTTATTTTTATTTTTTTTATTTTATTATTTTTTTTTATTTTAAAAAAAGGTAGCATCATTCCATTATTCTAAAGACTCCTGTCCTTCATACATTCTGCAAGTATTTTAACTGACACGAACAGAATCTCCAATAGTATTGTAATTTTCTTGTTTGTGCAAAACAATAATAGATCTAATGATAATTTTCAGGACCAAAAAAATGTAATAAAATAATGGATTACTAAATGTGCACCAGTGCTCATCAACGTCAGGTAAAATCATGTTTGAACTATCAAAATTTATTTTCTGGTAATTGTTCCGATTTATCAAAGAACCCTTTTGAACCTCACTGTCACACTTCAGTAGGAAACTAGCCTCTTTGATAATTATAATTGATATGAATAAGACGGACCCCACCCTAACTATAAGTAAATATTGCCTTAAAAAAAATTAATTCCATTTCCAGCTTTTTCCTTCGATGAATTTACCAATCTGGTGAGGACATCTGTTATAAGTAAAAAGCTACTCTAAATGATAGATTTTTCAGGCACAGGCCCTGCTTGCAAAAAATTCTTTAAACAGCCCTTCAAAGAAATGAAAAAAAACAGCGCTCTTGCGTCACACTCCAGTAAAAACATCCAAAGGAATTAGCTTATTCATTCTTACAACCCCACCCTCCTAAAGGACGATGTGGCAAAATATGTTTATCCTGAACCGTGCCGTTCCCTTAGCGGGCTCTAACACTAACACTAACACATGCTCACTGCCTCTATTGTGTTCAAGTGAGTATCTACGAAATCTTCTGATACCGATGGGTGCTTGCACTGCTGCCGGCCCTAGGGTATGCGGGGCCCAAGGCAGCAAAAGATGAGCAGGACCCTGGGCCCATAAATGACGTCACGCAATTTTTTGCCAATTTTTCACCGACCCCCTTTGACACACGTTGTCACAAAAGTTAGCCCCCCCCCCTCTTTTTTTTTAATATGACAACACAAAGATTTGCCCCCACTCCCCAATAAAGCCGTATTTTCTATTTAAAAATGAGAATGTTTCAAATCACCTTTAATTTTTGTCATATAAGTATTTATTTAGTGTATTGCTGCAGTCTAGTGAAGCCATGTAAAACGACATTAAAATTAAATAAAGTGTAAGCAATCAAATAAACAAGTGGAACTTTTATTTAAAGTTGCGTGTTTTGATGAGACGTCATAGTCCCCCCCCCCCCAAATCATCACACATCGTCACAAATGTGTGACCTAGGTGCATGACTCTTTCAAGGCAGCAGAAGAGGTGCGAGACTCGTGCAAAATTTGCATTTCTACATATATGTTAAACTAATTGGTTTAAAAATAATTTACTTAAAATTTTTCCTCACTAACATCATTACACATAAAAAATTACATTTTTATTAATTTAACTGAAGATCCTAAAACTCATAAAGATATTAACAACTAAAATGTTTTGTTTTTATGATAATAAAAGCTTATATATGTTATAGATAAAGATATATATAACTAAACATTATAAACTATATACACTAGCGTTGGTTTTTGTTGTATCATCTACTTCCACCTTGTTTTTGAAACTTATTATCAAATTTTGCGACTTTTGGCGGCTGAAAAATCTTAAATACGTTAATAATTGTCGAGAACCTTAGTAATATCATTCTCAATTGACAAAATAGCTAAGTTACTGAGTCGACCTCGAATCATTGTTGATCGCATATAGGTTTTTAAAGGTTTTAATTTCGCGCAGATTCTTTCTCCCGAAGCCACAGTGACAGAAATAGAAGTATTCGAAGTGCAATGTGTGTGTTAGGAAAGTCACTGAAATAAACTACTCAATCTGAACAGGGTAGTTTTAGGACTACAGGAGTTATAGAACTTTATGATTGCAACTCTTCAGAAACCATCAATATCTTCACTTTTGCTGGCTGTTAGCTTTTTTCCAGATTCATACTGCATTTTGGTTAATCATTATTTTTCTTCTAATAGTTGAAATTCATAAATAAATCAAAACGATAAATTGTGCCTTCGTAGTTGTTCCAAGCGATGGTCCATTGACGTAGCAGCCCTATTTAAAAAATATCTGGTTAAAAAAGTAGAAGTTATTAAGTCTTTTTGTACAATGACTCCGCTTTACTTCGTGCTTTTGGATCACTACTTTACTCCGCAACTTCGAAAAAGTGCATCATAAGTTTCGCATGCTTGATATCGCACTGCCTTTAAACTTTCCCACACGGCTTTCCCATCTTGTTTCACAAATATTTCAAACAAACTTGAAAACAATAGCCTTTAACTTTGTTGAAACAGGAAATAAAACAATGAAATAAATTTTCTTGAATTATAACAAAAATATAATTGCTTCAGGACAGTCTTTTGGCATATCACAAAGCAACAAATTGTAACTGTGACAGGTACAAGGGGTAAAAAAATTCCCAAGGATTTAATAGCAAAAGACGCTGTTGAGAAGGGGTGACCTCTACGTGGTTCGACAGACGAGTAGGGTTGTGGAGCAGACCACGACCTGAAACCGACAAACCCCTGGCTTGGACAGCCGAAGACCGTTGTTAGGTGTTAGGTGCTAGTCATATATGATTACAGTCGCTGTACGGATCTTAGGCAAAGCATTTAGATGCAATGCCGATGATGAAAACCAAAGTACCCGTTGAGGGTCGGGTTACTCCGAAGCGACCGTTTCGTCCCCCTCAATTAACTAGCAACGCTGTTGAGCGGTGCCGGTTTAGGGCCAGGAGCGCCAGCACGGAATAGCAAAAGGTGCCGCTAGGAAACGCTTTTGGTCGCCAGCTCTGAGGAAACCTTCCGGTGGGGGTTAAACCCTAGGTAGGTCAGTGATGATCCCACGCTTTGCGGCGATCTAAACCATAGAGACTCGTAAGCTTTGCCATGGTGGCGCCAAAGTGATACTATGCTGATAGCGAGTCACAGTAGGAAATTCCACACCTCCCTCGGGAGGCACACTTTAGTGGGAGGCGTTTTCGACCTAGTGTCCTGGACGCCCAGGCGGCCGCTTGTAGCAGCGACCGCTCCGGGGGGGGGGGGCTTCTCAGTCTTTACGTCCCTTAGGGGGCCAGAGGGTTGAGGGGGTTTTCCGGGAAGTCCCATGAAGAGCGCAGGCTCGGGATTGCTGATTTTCTTCCACATGTAGAATTTTCAATAGTAAAAGACGAGCTTGTACGCCTGACTTATGCCCCTTTATGTTTACACCTTTAATTGTCGTATCCTTGACCGCGGATATAAGAAACTTCTATGTAAAAGTGTCTCAGTTATAATAATAAAACATCAAGCAGTCTTTGTCCGGTACTTTCTTTTACTTTTATAAAACTTACAGGTCTCATGAATTACTTCAGAATATACACCTCCTGGGCTTACATGGCGAATTGTCAGTGACATCTGTTATGGGCCACTTTGGTCTATTATTGAAAAGTATTTAGCTGATTTTTACTATTTCTGCAATAATTTTCCTTACCTTAATTAACATCAAAGAAATGAGGTCGTTTTGAATTCACTTTCCCAAGTGGTGATCATGAATTTCATCAGCCAGTTTTCTTCGCATATGCTCCTGCAAAATCGGATCAAATTTTGTCAGAAATTCATCGAGACGCAAAAAGTTTCCATCGTGTGTCTGATGTAATTTATTGACTGAACTTTGAAAAGCCATGTTGTGCCCAGAAAGAAATTGGACAATGGCCATGAGACTTTAACATTACTATGCCAACAAACCTTTTCAATGTTTATTGATTTTTTTTACATTGCTTGTTAATTGTGCATCGTGCTATAAGCCTGTTTTCCAGCTCAAAACATTTCAAAGTAGATGTAATATCTACTGATATCTCGCGATCAGACAGTCTCACACTGGCATTTTTCCAGGCACAAATCCCGTCGTATCCCATAGCAGACAAAGTGTTGTCAAAAAGAGCGTGCAACAGAAACAAAAGCATTTTGTTCTTAGCTGCTGCATATATAATCCTGTTTGGTTGACGGGAGGGTGTCCTTAAATAGTAAGTTAAATGGGTTTTTTTTTAAAAAATAAAATGTTATCCTGATTCCATAAGTGCTCTCTAAAATACTCTGTGAAAAAATACTTTAGGATTTACGGTGATTATTATATATTATATTAATACGATATTTTTCTAATTATTTTATTCTGAAAAAAATAAAGTTTTCTTGATAAAGTTGTTATGGAAAACAAGCATTGTGTAATAGGAATAGTAGTAATAATTGAAAAAAAAGTAGTAAAATTTTTTCGTCAAAGCGCGGGGGCCCAAGGCGGTTGCCTCGTTCACCTTGCCCTAAGGCCGGCCCTGGGTTCTTGTTAACTACACCTATGAAGCCGCCCCTGAGTTGGGGGGAAGGGTGTCAGAAAGTGTGACAGTTTGTAACAGGGGGTGTCTGGCCATGTGTGACGTTGTGGTGAAATGTGTGTTATGTGGCTGTTGTCTAGGGTATTAT
>MUZC01000216.1:4659-16227 GCA_002072015.1 Radix auricularia
GGGGGGGTGGGAAGGGAGGTCACACTTTTGTGACGATGCGTGGCGAGGGTGAGGGGTTGTTTAAGAAATATGACGACGTCACGGCAAAATGTGCTACTTGAAATAAAATTTCCATTTAAATATTAAATTGTTTACAATTTATTTAATGACGTTCTACATTGACTTCCCGCGTGTTACAATATTTCAGTGCAGACTAACACTATATACATACTTGAATGAAACAAAAAGTTATTTGAAACATGTCCATTTTTAAATAAAACGTACGGCTTTTATCGGAGAGGGGGGGGATGCAAAGCTTTGCGACGTCATATTGGAATGGGGTCTACGTTTTTGTGACGAGGGGGGAGGGGGGTAAAAAAAATCGGCCAAAATTGCGTGACGTCATTTATGAACGGTCCCCCATATATGTATTTAAAAGCCACCAGATCATTTAAAACAAAAATGTGTATTTTAACATATATTTTTTATTGATTTAAAGAAATATTTTTTAATAACTTTTAACTTTTTTTTTTTTTTTACAAATAAAACTGTATTTAGATCTATAAGTTTGGCCAGTTAAGTAATATACTAAATTAAGCCAACAAACTCTCTTATTCTTTAGAGACTTCAAGTGACTGTCATAGACTTGGAGACTGAATGGAACTTGGGATGTACTTATGACTATGTCGTTTCATTCGATGGCGTGGCTCCGAATTCAAAATCAATAACTCGATTGTGTGGCACGGTCTTAGATCAAGAGTTTATGACGTCAGGCCCGACAATGTTGGTGAGGTTTGTTTCAGACAGCGTCAACTCTAGGCGTGGTTTTAGGCTGAGAATCGACCCAGTAGCTGCTACGTCGGAGCCGGACTCTACGGTGTCACAAGCGACTCCAACAACTCTCTTAACGTCACTGCCAGCGGAGGCATCAGCACCTACAGCAACAGCTACAGCAGCACCTGCAACAACCGCTACAGCAGCACCTACAACAACAGCTACAGCAGCACCTATAACAACAGTTACAACAACAGCTACAATAACACATTCCTCTACTACACTCAATACAACACTAACAACAACAACCACTGCGGACACACCATTAACAGAAACCACCACTACAACACCACTAATCACGGCACCCATTACAACATCAACACCATCCACAGCCACAACGTTTCAAGATCAGTCCTCGACCGCCACATATTTTCCTGAATTGGAAAGTGCTTGTTCCGGTGTCCCTTCTGTTAGAAGTGAAAGCTTTGGAATGATTAATTCCCCTGGCTTCTCTGCTGGAACACCGTACCCCGTAGATATCAGATGTAAATGGATCATAGAAGGAGGAAAAGGAAAGGTAAAGAATTCGGATCTTTTGATCACTTTACTGAATTAATGCACCCATCGGCATGGTCTAACGCTCATGACCTAAAAATAAATATCTGACATTTTCTCGACACATGGTTGACTGATGTCCATAAATAAATTTCTTTCACTGGGTCAACAAGTTATTTCACAGGCATCACTGGTTACCAAACGTTTAAATTGAGTTATTTCAAAGGTTCTCAAAATTTTAAATAATAATATCCATAAATAGTTGAAAAAATTAAAAATCATCTCTCTGAACCCAAGTTTTGGGATAACCTCTAAAAAGTAAAATTAAAAGTTTTCATTAATGTTTTTTTTTCATCTCTTCAGGCCATCTTTCTGTATTTCACAAGTTTTAATTTGGAAACAAGTCCACTGTGTTCTTATGATTTCTTGGAAATCTACAACATCACTGATGAAAACAGAACATTGATTGGTCGTTATTGTGGGAATGGGTTACCAGGAAACATAACATCTGTTGATCATAATTTGGAGATTGTGTTTGAAACAGACAGAATGGTAGCCATGTCTGGATTCAGTTTAACATATTCTATTCTGGATGTCCAAAAAATTCACTCAGGTAAGAGACAAAAAAAGTACATTAGGCCAGTCGAGATAAGCTTTTTATTTTAATTTGGGGGAATTACTTGATATCCATAAAATGATTTTTAGTAATGTTGAATTGTTGTGTTTATTTTACATTTTATGTAAAATGTGTGTAAATGAAATAGTTCTGCTATCATATTTAATAAAAAAATAAATTATAATGGTTAAGCAGTAATTTTGTTCAATACATCTTTTATTTTGTCATTGAATGATTTTATTTCATATTTTTATAGCATAACAATAGAAATAATTATCAATTTCATAATCTTTACTATTTTTCTTTACATAATTATTTGTAAAATGTTTATTCATTGTTTCGGGTGTTTTTTAATTGTTTTTTTTAAAAGTTTGTAATGAATTTGTATTGCAAACATGATTTTATTTCACTGGTACATTAACTATTAAATGATCTCGGCCTACTTCCCAGAATGTTCCGTAAATAGAGTACCCTGCAAAGAAAGTTCGGTTTGCATCCCTCCAGAGTGGTTTTGTGACAGTGAAGCAGATTGCCCTATGGGTGAAGATGAACAAAACTGTCGTGAGTTGTTTTTTTATCCTTAAAATGGTTCAGCATTATGATTAAGAAAGAAAATAAACTGATTTCGGTAACATGGAGTCACTTAAAATGCATGCATTGATGAATTACTTCCTTGAATATTGCAGAAAGTTGTGCCAACAATGAATTTACCTGCTCTGATCAATCCTGTCTGCCCATGTATCATGTGTGTGATGGGATCAACCAGTGCCCCCATTGGGAGGATGAGAGCCACTGTAGTAAGAAATATTTTAAACAAATTACTTTGAGAGCCATGGCATTCATTAGGAGATTCTTGAAAAACAAAATTAAAGTTGTCTCAAAGATTGTGTTTTTAAAATAAATATGACTTAAAATTTATATTTATCTATACTCAATAAATTTTATTATGCTAGAAGTAGGCTAAAAGCTGTTATATTTTTAAAAAATATTTACAAAAATAAACTCAGAACTATAAACTAAATGAATAAATTTTTATTTTATTTCTTTATACATATTTTGGTGTTGTAGTTTTTTTTACTTGATGATATCAATGATATTCGTACATGAACTAGAGTTATCATAAATAAAAATGTTTTAAAATTTTGTAGCAAAAACTGACATAGATGGATTACTAAGAATTATGAAGGAAGGAGAATGGTTTCCTGTTTGTGCTGATGGATGGGATGTTCCAGATTTTCAGAAAACAAATTCATTATGGGCATGTTTAAATTTGGGAAAAGGGTAAGGGTTAATAATCATATAAAATTATTTCAAAATACTTGTTTGAATTTTTAAAAATAATTGTTCAATATTAATAATAAAATAGTATAGATGTAAACTATTTGTTATTATCCCTTATTTCTGTTATTCCTTGCACTGTTCATTGAATAATTCATAATCCTGACGAGATCATAAATATGTTGCATTCTTGTTTGAAATGTTCTTGTAGCTAGCTATAAATACTTGTAGCTAACACAATGTCATTGTTACCTCTCATGCTTAACAGGACCCCAATTTCAATCACAAAAATGGCTTTGCCCCTTGCTATGTATTTTTTACATCTAACTGTCAACATGAATGAAGTGGATGCTATTGATGAAAGCAACCAATCACCAACATCTCAATATTCTGTCATCGAGCATGTTAGGTCTGTGCAATTTAATAAAAACTTCATAAAATATATCTGATTAAAACTTTAAATGTTAGCACTATTATTTTTTAAAGTTATTGTTGTATTTTACTAGTTTCTACCTATTTGAAAGATAATCCTTCTATTAAAATTTCTTTTAATACTGAAATTAGGGGAAAGATATATTATAATATATTTCTAATCTCAATTTTTTAATGTTATTTATGATAAACTATCGTATGTGTCTAATAGTGCCACTTGTGTTGGGAACGCTGTGGTCAAGCTTGATTGTTCTATTAAAGGTAGCTATTCAGAGAATTAATAAATTAACTAAAGAACTGCTAGTCATAGGTTGAGTATATGAAAACTGTTTTTATTTTGATCTCATTTCAATTTGAAAATGATGATTGAAAACTCAACCTAAAGTAAATGATTATTTTTTTTTAAAATGTTAAATATGCATCTTCTCCAGTATCAACAGGTTTAATTTTAAAAAATAATGTATAATAAATGCAATTTTAATGCAAAATTCCAGATCTAAGTTATTGAACATTTGATTGAACAAATTATTAAATCAATAGTATTAGCCTTGCGTCATGATCAAATATTTTAAAGCTGTACATGGTGCGGGTGTTTATTTCCACAATGTAAGAACCTTAATAACATTCATATCAATAGAATGTGGACATAGGGGAGCTCATCTCCCCCAACCCTATGTGATAGGCTCAAGCAGCTCAGTTGATGGTCAATGGCCCTGGACAGCAGCCATCTTTTCTGGAACTTTGTTTAGGTGTGGTGCAAGTCTAGTATCTGACCACTGGGTGGTGACTGCTGGACATTGTGTTTACAAGTGAGGGAATGTTTTATATTTGATGACTTTAACTGGCAAACAATGTATAGATTACAGATTATTATTATTTCCTTAACTGTTTCTAAGATTTTCATAAATTAATTAAAGATTGAAAAATAAAAGTCTATTATTTCTTCCTTATTATATTTTTAAATCTTTAAAAATTATATGAAAATCTTAGAAACAATATGAAAAGAAAAAGAAAATTCTATTATTTCTTCCTTATTATATTTTTTTTCTTATTTTTGAAATTCATGTTAAAAAATTTCAAGTCAGAATGGGGTATAAATAAGATATTTTATGGGGTAAAAATTAATAAACTACGCTGAAAATGTTTAATGGTAACCTTTTACAAATCTATGAAAACTAAATTAGCATGCTGAAGTCTCCTCAAACAACAACTATTGTCTTGGGCCACGTCAACATCAACTCACCTGATGCTGTCAAGGTGCGTGTGACTGAAATTGTTATTCACCCCCAGAACAACTACATCTACAATAATGACATCGCACTCCTAAGACTTGAAGAACCTGTTACTGTCAATGACTATCAACGTCCTATTTGTCTTAGTGATGCCCCGAAGGAAAGGAGTCCTAGCCTCCCTTGCTACATATCTGGCTGGGGTGTCAGTAATGTAACAGGTGAGATATGTTCATTAATTCATTGCTAAGTTTTTGAATGTGTTTAACATAAGATTAAGAGTAAAAAGTATTTATTTTTACATATGAATTCAAATTGTTATTTTTTTAAATTGCTAAAAATATACTACATGTATTTATATATATTTTTACGAGATTTATTTTTATAGTACATCAAATTGCCAAAATATATCAAATCTAGTGGTATAACTGGGGAAACCTATATATGATTTGAATATTGTTATCTTTTTAAAAAAAAATAAGTACTGGTTGATTAAAATGAAATAAGAAATTATTTTTTAAAAATCTAATAGCTGCATACATTTTATCTTTTATAGCACTTAAGACAAGGACATTTTTAGTAACTTGTGCTTAGGGCATATATTATATTTGAAGTTACAGAAGTGCATTTTTAAACATTCCTTTGTGCAACAGGCATAGCAACTATTCAACTAAATACAATACTTCATCACACAAAGCTCAAACTTTGGGAACAGTCTAAGTGTGAAATGTCTTACCCTGGTCAAATTAAACCAACAATGTTGTGTGCTGGCTACTACAGTGGGGAAATGGATGCATGTAAAGTAAAGGACATTATTTATTAAATATAAACATTTCATTTACTTTCTGCATTTATATTTTTATTGATTATTATTTTTAGCATCTATTTGTGAACAAAAATGTTTACAAAACTTTATATAGTTAACTTAATACATGAACAAAAAAGTATGCATGCCATTTATAAGAGAATTTTTTCGTAATTCTTTGTTTTTCCATTCCTAAATGTAGAAAGCAGAGATACATGTACTTAGATGTAAATCTTTTATTTGTATGTGACTATTTCAGGGAGATAGTGGTGGACCACTCATGTGTCAGACACAAGCTGACCAATGGGAGCTGGTGGGCATTGTTAGTTGGGGGGAAGGGTGTGGCCAGATTGGGAAGCCAGGTGTCTATACAAGAGTGGATTCCTATCTGCAGTGGATTCAAAGTGTTATTAGTAAAACAAGTAAATGAGCTAGCCAATAGGAATTAAGTGTAGTTAAAAATTGCAATAAAATTCTTGTCTATCATGAAGACTTAAAATCAATACACTAAAAAAAATATTAAATAGTTCTGCTAAAACATCTATCAGTATTGGATAGTTTTAAAAATATTTATGATAAGAATAATGCTATGCTATAATTTTTAATAATGTGACTTGATGTCATCTCAGAAGTTTCAATGTATTGAATGGTAGATTGACAATGAAGTTGCTAACAATGAATGATAATATCTTTGTATTTCTCGCAGACAAAGAGGGAGTAACTTGTGATTTTGAGCATCCAGACTTTTGTGGTTATACCAGCAAATCTGAGAGTGAGTTTGCTTGGAGTCGTAGATCTGGTGGAGTACATTATCCAATGATCCCACAAACTGACAGCACAATGAAAAATACATCAGGTGAGAACTTTTGCTTGAACTATAAACATTTGAAAGCTGTTGTGGTTTATTTTATTTTAAAAAGTAAACTGAGATATATATGCCAAAATATTTTGTATGAAATGATTGATAAACAAATCTATCTTTATTATTGATAACTGGGTAATTCAAAATATTTGCATCACTTAATATCATTATGAATTTAAATACTTAAAATGCCATAAATGAAGCCCAAGAAATGTTCAAATTTTAGGTAAAAATGAAAGACAATTCTTTAGATTATTTAATGCAGCATAAACAGTTTACAGTTTGGTGTTCCTAAGGCCACCTGTCATAAAACTAAATATATCCCATTCTTGCAACAGGGAACTCATGAATTTAACAGGAAAAGTAAGTTTAATGAAATTATTGCAATCTTCCAAGTGAAATATTCATGAAGATGTATTTGTTCACGTGCTTCCTAACAGTTTAACAGTTTCATGAATTGTTATTTTATAAAATAATAAATCATATGTTAAAATATAATTTCAAAAATAGGTCATTATGCATACACATATGTCCCATACGGAGCCCGCAAGAAAACTGCTGTGCTTCAGTCCCCATCTCTGACAGCTCAGGAAAGCGGCTCTTGTTTGTATGCAAGCACAATCATATACCAATGTCAACTGTGCAAACTTGAGGTTAAAGTGGTTGACAATATGGGAAACTTGTCAGATGCCTTGTTGCAAGTCTCTTCTATGTTTTCAACATCATGGCTACGGTTAGAGATTTAAAATATTTTTTACATGTCAACAAATTTCTCACATTGATATTATTTTTAAATGATTTGATGTAAATAAAATGATAACTTATTTTTAGGTTAAGCATAAACTAACAAGGTTATTGTAATGAAAGTAATTTGTAATTTTAAAAAATATCCTTTTATTTCAGATTTAGTTTGGACATACCCAAGTCAACTAAGCAAATACAGTTTGTATCTTCATCTGGTCAGTTGTCAGATGGAGGAATAGGTCTAGATGATGTCCTACTTGAGCCTGGTGTTTGTGAAAGTATGTTGTCTTTTTGTCACATTAACAACATTTTAAACTTGGATGATTTTAGTAAAATTAACTCATTAAAATGCTTCATTGCCAGTTGGTTTACTTATACTTTATCTACATAAGGCTTTCCATAGTGTATTTCATATTACTTATAGTGCGAAGAGGTGTGGATATGTTGGCTGAAGACAGTATTTGATGATGAACAAAAGGACAATGTTGAAATTTTTTAATGTAAAATGATTGGGCTTTTTTTTAAATTTCTTTTTTTTAAGTCACCTGTCGCGATAGGATGATTGATAATAAATGATTTTTAAGGAGGTTCTTAAAAGTTTAACATTTATTGGAAAGGGGTTGGGAAAGGGTAAAAATTGTCAGAAAACATCACACATTATTTGTTAAAGACTCACCATTGTGTGAACATGAAAAGTATATCATCAATCAGCCATCTGGACAAATAAATTACCCAGTTTTCTTGACTTTCCCTCATGCCATACATGGTTGAAATAAAAATAATTTCCAATATTAACAAATGATTGAGAAAGATAGTTTCACTTTTAAGCAGAATTGGGGGTTGTCTCCAACGACAGTATGCTACTCATTTGAATGAAATTGCTTCTTTTCATTAACACAAATGATATAAACAGATTAAAAGCACTAAGTTATTTAAATTTAGAAAATTTATGTAAAGCATACTTTATTTGTGGTTTTGACAAAGGCAAGAAAAATAAAATTTAATCATTTTTAGATTCTTTGAAAGTCAATTGCAACTTCAACAACAAGACAAAATCTATCAACCAATTTAACAATGAAATCTGTGGCTACTCCCAAGAATCACTTACGGATGATTTTGATTGGTTCTTTGTTCAAGATAAAGAAAATGTTGGTGAGTTTAAAAAAAAAGAAATACCCTTCTTATAATTATTACAAACATATATTTATTTTTTTATTGAATACGTTTAAATGTAAAAATATTTTAATTGACATAGGCCTTGATTACTACATTTTTACTATCATCCAAATTGATCACAAAAATGGCTCCTTTAAAAATTCTAATACTTTTTAAAATTAAATATATATTATTTGATGCAAAAGTAACTATTCATAAACATAATTTTTTTTCCAGATGGTTTCATAAGGGCCCTGAATGCCTTTGGTTACCAAGGTTACAGGGCCAGGATATTGTCACCAAAGCTCAAGACTTACATCTCAATGTGTTTGACTTTCAAATTCCGTACAAGTTCAAGAAGTGCAGGATTCCTTAATGTGTGCACGCAGCGCTCCAACAGTGGCAATGACATTCGTGACTGTTCATTCTGGTCCTCAAGGCTGAATGCTTTCACTGATCCCACTTCTTGGACTAACGTTCATGTCATAATTCCTTCATCTGAACTTGATTTCAGCATTGTTTTTGAAATGGTTCAAGGCCAGGCTCAGGGCTATATTGACATTGACGACATTTTTAAACTTGATGGAAACTGCATGTAGAACTGTTTTAAACTAACGCTACATTTCTTTCAATTAACAGTTAACTGACATTCACATAATCATGCAGTTTTAAACCCCCATCTTGTGCCAGGTAATTAAGACTTGTTTAGTTTAGGCTACCTGTCAGCGTATAATGTATTGAGTTCCTAATGTAATAATTTTCAATTGTGGAGTTTATTAAATAAGAAAATTAAAAACTATAAATTTTATAGTATTATGAGTTGTAAAATAAAAGTATACTTCAAACCATCTGTTAATTTTATATCATTTTGTTGTTTTAATATAGAGATTATCATAGTGTTCATATCCCATTCGTTAATTTAAATTATATAAAGCATTTAAATTTCACTGATGTTTTTTACCATTTCAAAAAGGCTAAGTAAATTGGAAATCCATTAAAAGTATTGGAGATTATGTATATATCCACACAAAAAGAAAGCTAGTGGTTAATAATTTTTTTTATATAAAAAATCTTCATATCTCATAAATATTTTTTATCATAAATTAAGCTAATCCGACTTTTAATTCTCATTAAAATCTAGAAAGATAACATTTGCAAAAAAATTGCCAAATTTACTAAGCAGTGTTTTTTTTTAATTAGTTGTTACAATTATTTGAAATACGGGTTGAAAGTAAAAGTTTACTTAAGTATAATATATTTGTACCTTTATTTGTGTCTTCTGAGCAATAAATTATCAAAAGTGGATGCAATGAGTATATTAATATTTTTATTCATTTTTTACACAATTAATTTTTCAAATGTCTCATTTTGATAGTGTAAATTAATGCTAGCAGCCATTGTTTAGGGCTTACTGGAGTTTGTTTGAAGTAACTCACTTAATATTTTAATAAATGTTACATTTCTGGTTATAATTTTCAAGCAGTTAATTTCTGAAGCAAGTTTTAAAAGTTCAATCTTCAAGAAGAAATTATGTGGAAAGATAAAATTTATTTCTTTAAAAATAATCTTAGAATGTTTACATAAAATAAATCTTTTCCTATGCAATATACTTATATGTACAATATTTTTCTCATATATTGTTAGTTATTATATTTCTTTATCAAAATATTTAGTCATTTGATAAAATACAAAGAATGCTTTTTTGAATTTTATAGTTTTAATGTAATATAATATAAAAATTGACTGTTGATTTCTGATAAAATAAATTTTCTATTTCTATTTACATGTATTTTAAATAAAAATATTATTCTGATTTATAATTAAATGTGCAATGAAACAAAGTGTCTTTTAAAAATTGCAATTGTAAACACAAAGAATATTTTTCTCTGACTGGTGCATATAAAGTAACATATTGTAATAGATTTAATGTCAATGCTTTTTAAAACAGCATCATTGACTTAATTTGATTTATAGCATATCAACATCTATTAATTTTCAAGGGCTGTTTTCTGATATAGATCCCCTAAGACAGAGGCGTCACTAGAGTTGGTGTCACCCGGGGCGGTAGCTCATGGTGTCACCCCCTCATGACTTATTCCATAGAACTCCTCTGAGTTTTCCAGTGCCAAATAACGGGAACATACAGAATTTACATTTTGATGTCACCTCCTTGATGGTGTCAACCTGGTTGGCCCGCCCCCACTGCATCCCTTTAGTTACGCCAATGCTCTAAGATGATAATTGGAATCATTTGTATTTTTTACTTGTTACAGTTACAGTTTTATCATATTAAAACATGCTATAATAAATATTACAAAGAATGCTATTGTTTAAAAAAATAACATTTTTAATCTCATAATATACTAAAACTATGGTATGCTTTTAAAATCATGTTAACAGAAAGCATAGTGTCAATGTGTTACAAACTAATTACTGCTTTCAGAAAATTATGAAAGATATATTTTATATATATTATAAGGTAATTTCTTAATTTATATTAATATTATAATATATACTTATTTCAAAACATGTATCCAACCTCTCTATTCTTGTAGTTTTAAAAAATAGAATCTGTATTTTTACAACAATTTACAATACATAAATTGATTTATATAATTTACATAACCAATAATCATTTTGGTCCTAAGTTTAAGATTTGACATTTGTAATCACGATCACGAGTAAATTACTCAACAGTGTGTTTGCAACAACAACAAAAATGATTTTACAATGTTATTTAATCTCATTCTTGCTCTCATAAAAATTAAATGTTTATAAAAAAAATTTCAAAATTCATGAGTTTATTTCCTTTTAATTAAATTTTTTTTTTTTTCAAAACTACATTTTAGAATGCATCTAAATATATTTATGTTCAACCATTCCTTATCTATCTATTATACTTATTTTGATACTTTTATGGGGCGCCCATAAATGACGTCGCGTCACGCACGGAAGGGGGAAAAGAGAGGAGTAAAACATTTGACGTCATTCAAAACGCACAACTTTTTAAAAAAAGTTCCACTTAAATACATGAATGCCGACAATTTAATTAATGACTTTTTGCGTACCTTCACGTGCGTTACGATATTAGAGTACAGCTTTACAGTACTTACACAAAAAACATATTTTAAATGGAAAA